>BMAV01013823.1:0-25937 GCA_019973955.1 Trichonephila inaurata madagascariensis | reverse complement strand
TATAATTAAATAATAATAATTATAATTAAATAATAATAATTAAATAATAATAATTATAAATAAATCACAATATTAATTATAAATAAATAACAAAGTATGTAGTAATATTTATAAATAAATGCTAAAAGAAACAATTATAAGTAACGAATATTATGATTATTACACATAGTAATAATTGCATTTTTTTTCATTATGAATAAAATAATTACATAATGTATGTTAAAATTAATTTAGAATATCAATTAGCGTAGTGAAAGCGTGCAATATGAAACTTGAACTGTAAGTTCCTTCAACGAATTTCATCGAACAAAGAACGAAAAAAAAAAAACATTTTTAAAACGAAAATAAATTATTTAGAGCGATAATTAAAAGCACAACACTTATTCTTTTAAGAAAAAAATTTTTTAGTACTCACTCATTTTAGAAATATCCATATTCGAAAATAGCCCAGAATTATACAGAAGACGCAAATCAAAGAAAATTTATACTGAAAATGGTTAAATTTTTGAAGAAATCGTCTGAAATTAAAGGGTTACAGCGGGAAAAAACGAATAAAATTTATTTCTAATATACGTTATCCCCATGGCAACCACATCGACAGACGATAAAAATATTAAGGTAACCATATTGAAATATTATCGCCCATCTTGGCGAACATAAATAACAACTTGGCACTACTACCCCCGATATCAAATTAGCACTTTAAAACTTTTAAAAATCTACCCCTTTCGCCTTTGGGATTAATATTAAGGGATGATTTGATTAAACTCAGATTATATACAACTGAAATTTCATCAAATTTAAACGTAGGACTATGCTGTAGCTTGATGCTTGAAGAGACGATGAAAATAGACGTTATTGGAATATCAGCGTTCACACTTCAATGAAGATAAAATCTTTAATTTAGAAAAGATAATAATTAGTGGATCCTCAGCGAAAAAGTGATATGTGTGTGTGAAGGTAGTACAGATTTTAAACTAAAGGAGCCACAATTGAAAAAGCGCATAACTGCATGTATTACTGATAACAGTACTATTATGGTTAAATTAAGAAATAGAGTTGCATCACCTATGCTAAATGCACACTCCATATACCTGAAAGTGCGTGATATTCTTAATAACAGAAGAGTGGATTTGGAACTTGGATAATGTGTGTTGAAAGAAAATATATCGCACAAAAGATAGTTGAAATTGAGGGGTTAATTGAAGATTTAGAAAAAGTTTTAGATATAAAATTCGAAGGTGGCATAACATCACATGCTGTCTTGTATTGTTTACACAGGAAAAAAATTATAAGACTGGTATAAAGGAAACTGTTAAAAAAAATAAAGAGCATTGTAATATTATAAGGAATGTATCACCTCTCACAAGAATGATATTTTACAACATATATTTAGGCAGTTTAGAAGTGAAAAGAATAGTTTGCTTTTAGACACCAACACACGCTGGAATAGTTTATTGGCAATGTTTGGAAGATTTTTAAAGGTAAAATCAGCAATTTTAAAAGCATTAATTGATATAAAAAATAACAATTTTGGTTTGTATAGAATTTCAAACTGTGATTGTAACTGCAGCAGGCTTGTGTGAAACCAGTTCAAATTGATTTAGAAAAACTATGCAATTGAAACGCAACTATCCTAACTGGTAACAATACTTAAACAGAGCTTAAACCACATCCTATATATGGTAAATTTTAAATTTTCAAACATTTTACAGATATTTCCAATCCTTCGCAGCATTTTATAATAAAGAAATATAAGTAAGTATTCATTAAAAGAAATTCGGGAGGGGTTCAGTACCTTAACGAACTAAAAAAAATCTCTCTTAAGAGAAAATTGAAACAGTTTTATGCGTAATAAAAATTCTTTCTAAGATGTAAATATATATTAAACCATTTGTGTAGTATAAGATGTACAAAAGGACTTCCATCCATTTTACAGCTTTATTTAAATTAGCGCTTACATCTTAAGAGTACCATTTTAATATTTTTGTCGTTTTTCGAACGTACTTACATTTTTCCTGAAAAAAATTTTGTTTAATTCATTCAATACATACAGCCCTTAGCACTTCAAATTTTGAACAATACGAATGTGTCTCTCACAGCATT
This sequence comes from Trichonephila inaurata madagascariensis, assembly GCA_019973955.1. NCBI lineage: Eukaryota > Metazoa > Arthropoda > Arachnida > Araneae > Nephilidae > Trichonephila > Trichonephila inaurata. The sequence goes on along the minus strand of BMAV01013823.1, from coordinate 23,831 downwards.
ATGGAAATGAATGATGTAATAAATGATTATAAGTGCATTATAAGGAGTTCAATATATTATTATATAATTATATATTATTGTGCATTATTATATATCACAATGTATTAATTATAGAGAGAGACAACATTTTACAAAAACTAAAGAAAGCAATGATTTTGTGTGTTACCGTTTATGCTATGATGTATTTACTCATCTAGGAATGTAAATGATATTTTCTTTTTCCCCATAAGTTTATTCTCTTTAAATGTGTATGGAGCCCCTAAGTGTTTTGTGCCTTATTTTTTATCCTCTTCCTTGATCACTACATCGTTTTTCGTCTTTTTTTCTTTAGGTCTAAATCACAAATACTTCTTGTTTGACGCAGAATAACCGAATATGGCTTCTAAAGCAAAGAAAAAAAATCCACTTTCTCACTCTCGATAATATATTTAATCAATAAAAAATATTTGTACAGATGTGTATATTTCACTGTAGGTATTAATACCCTTTTTAATAGGCTATGTGAGTATGTAGGATATTAGCTTTAGACTAGGATGGTGTACTCAGGTGTTATTACGTGAACATTTACACTTTTAAAAAGTGCCATCATTAAAATATGGGATTCATTTTTAAAATATATACTATCTAGTTTTATAATTCAGTAAAAATTCATTTGCACATTTACATCCCAAGATCTCTTTTAAGATCTCATCTCTGCATTTAAAATAATTTTGAACGCCCCAACTTGGCATGTATAATTTAGGATTGAATTTATCGCCCATCTGGTATGGTGGTTAGCGACGCTGACTGCTGTGCCATTGGGCCTGGGTTCGAATCCCGGAGAAGACATAGATGTTTGTTAATGTATAGTGCCTTCGCGGCATGGGGGTACTTTAAATAGCCGTTGAGCCGCAAGTCCTCTCGTGAGGTTGGTGGAAGGGGAAGAGAGGTGGGAGGCCCCTTATCACCCCCAGGGTGTTCTCCCTAAAAATCTGAGTGAAACCGAGCTAAATCGTTCTGTCATCTGTATGGTGCTCAAAGCTACGGCTAACGTCAGGCGTCACTCAGCCCTTTGCCATTATGAATTATGAGGGCCTTGATCTGGCCTTTGCCGATCAGGTGGCATTAGAAACAACAAGTTATCTTATTAAATTTTCTTTAATTATTCTTTTCAAAAACTTGAGATTGAATAATAAGAAAAAAAAAGCGTTCCAATAGTTTTAGTGTTAAATCCGATTCTTTTAAATCAAACAATTTCAAATAGGGACATAATCTGAAGGAGAAAAATGAGTAAAAGCCGAATTTTCACTGATGTTTCTTGGAGCCTAGCTAATTAATTTTGTTAATTTTCTTCTCAATTGATTTACACCCTGCGTAACTAAATCCCTGTCCCATGCCAGAGAAAACAAATATTAGAAAAGTTGATACTGTCGATACGGAGGATACTTTTGTCAGTCTCGACTCCAGAATACATTTCTGAAAACTTCGGCGGAATGGTGAGACTGGATCAGGGGACAGTCCGGATCTCTTCAATTCACTCTTGGCTATATATATATATGCTATTGACATACCTCAACCAAACCTGTTGTTTCCTTTCTGACGTTGAATTGTGATGCACTGTTTGGATTGTAAATATGCTATAGGTCTAATAAATGTGTTTCTTACCTACTATTGCCCCTTTCATACCACTGGACATCACATCCTTCATAACTGTTTTTGCGAATTACTTAGACCAGGGGTCTTCAAACTTTTTCAACCCACAGAACCCACAGAACTTGAAGGTGCTTTCGTGGATCCCCTAGAACAAGAAAGTGTTCTCGTGGAACCCCATTCCATACACACACTTCGAAGAATATATCTCAAAATAATATTTCAAGTCGATCACAACATGTTATAGGCACTTTATGTAAGGGTAATTAAAAAAAAAGTATTGCATTTATTATTAAAAATTCTAATTTAATTTTTAATACAATTTACTCATTAAGGTATTTATTTGTGATCTAGGTATCACCTATCCATGCATTATATTTAGTAACTTGGATACGGGCTTGCTTTTTTTCACACGAAGTCTAGGTCAATAGAGATTAAATGCAATCGCATTACGTATTCTGAGTTTAATTTGTTTTTATACTTTTTTTTGTAGCCACTTACGTTGAGAACTATAATTCACATAAGCGAATGTTCTGAATGGCATTAAAATGTTTATAGCTGTGTGAAAAATCGTATGTATTTTGCATGAATTTGCAACCTAAGATTTAGAAGCTGTTCTTGCTTAAATTTAGATTTTAACATCGAATCTGTTGATAAGTTGTTTCCTCACCTTCGCGCGTTATAGGTGTTTTTCCACAAATGCAAAAAAGGTGCACTTTCCATTTGAAAACTATTTAATTTTGCAGGTCATTATGCTAACTAACGGGTATAAAATTATCTCGTGGAACCCGAGATGGTAAACAATAGAATATTCACAATCTAGTAGGAAGTATATATACAGTGGGTGATCGGTTAACGAACATAATCCGTTCCAAGACTATGTTCGCTATCCGAATTGTTCGTTAACCGATCATCGATTCACCATAGACTTCTATGTGAAATCGATTAATTCATTCTGGAGACTCCAAAAAAATGAAATCAAAACTGAAACTGATGGTCTAATGTGTATGAACATTCTATTGGAATTTTTTTTTCAATAGAACTTTGAAGTTTAATAGGTAAGCAACATAATTCAAAAGAGATGAAAAACGATTTTTAGTCCGTTTCTCATATTTCACGTATTTTTACGGCGGTAGCGCGTCATCGGCACCTTTATATTTTATAGTCTGCACTGTTTGAAAAAAATTAAGAATTCGCTTAATTTATTTGCCATGTCACCTAATCCACTCGCCCATAACTTATCAGCTGTCAGAAAAAAAAATATTGGTATTCATATTGAAATTCAAGTATTCAAGTGTGTATTGATTTTAGTCATAATAATAATTATTGAATGACCTTTAAATTCATTGTTAATTCAAGTTTCATTTAGTAATTATCAATACCAAGCATGCTTTAAACATTTCTCCTTTCAGTGATCTTATTTTTTATGCAAAATGATAACAAATGTTTAATATTAATTTTTTTTCAGAGCCGAGAAGTGTTCGTTAGAATTCGTTTTGTTCATTATCCAAATATGTGTTCGTTGTCCAAACACAAAAAAATCTCTCTTGAAAGTGTTCGTTATCCGAACGCCAAAATCTTTCGTGAAAGTGTTCGTTAACCGATCTGTTCGTTAACCGATCACCCACTGTATATAAAGATAAAACGCGCGCGCGTTTTAATATTCTTTTATTATATTATAATAAAAGTTTAAAAATGTTTCAAAATAAAGTTATTATATTTAAATAAAATTTTTAATTTTAATGAATAGGAGGAGGAGCTTTAGATGCTTGTATATATGCAAACTTCATATAGAATGTGAATCCGTTTTGCATACATGTTTATTTCTTCTCAATTTTTTTATTGTGACTCGCGGAACCCCTGGATATCCCTTGTGGAACCACAGAGTTCCGTGGAACACATATTGAAAACCACTGACTTAGACTAAACCTGGTTTACGACCTTATGTTCAATGTTGATTTGTCGTCCCCATGTTGCCTACTATCACTCTTCTATCACTCTGGAATTCGACAACATCCTGTTTGTACAATATAAATGGAATTGTGAAATATAGAACCCATTTTATAAGGATAAAACGGATTTATTCTTGAAAATTTGAGTAGTATAAAATAGGATTCTGTATATAAGATAATAAAGGCAATATACAATATTAAAGTTTAGGTATTTTTCGGTGCAGAAAGATGTGCATCGTTTATATGCCTTATTCAAAATTACAAAATAGAGTTTTATTAAGTTTTTAATCCATGAAATCACTCGATGCGTAGCTTTCGAAATTTATCTTCATACCCAGCTAGTTTACTCTTTACGTTTTCCATACCATTAATTTAGAGAAAATAGAGATAAGACGACAAAGATTTTTTATTCATTGTCACTTTCCACAATATTAAGGCTTCATTTCTCCCCCCTCCCACTTTTATAAATAATTTTTCTAACTTTTCATCATGTCCACACAGAAATAGGCAAATAACGTTCTTTTGTAGATAAGGTGAGAGCTAGCTTTTCTTTGCACAAGAAAAAGAAGGGGAACACAACTAAATAACCACGAATGTCTTTCAATCTTCTTCTGGCTTGCTCTGGGTCAGAATCTGCTAGTGTCGGTAACATCTGGTAATCTCTGAGATCTCGGAAACTGAGCATTTTATCAGATGGTAGGCAGTGAAATACCTAGAACGCAAGAGAAAAGCATCCATTTCAGAATTCACTGTAAGATATGATTAAAAAAGCTTTTACTATTTTCTCTATCATGAAACGTTCTAGTAATTATTATTCACTGGTAGACAATAAATCATTGCCCTCCAATAGAATTCCCTTTTTAATATTAATACTAGCTCAGAATGGAAAGTGACCACTGTAAGTGTTAAATTAACCCTCCGCTAGGCGCGCTTCAAAAAGTTCCATCCATAGGCGCGCGTCATCTCTCAGATGTATCACCTCATACTTACGTTTGAAGGTCATTTAATCATTTTATTGGTGAGATTGAACATTAAAATACATTTGACATAAAATAATATTTAAAATAGAATCATAAATTGAGATTTTTGAACGAAAAAACATGAAAAAAATATAATGATTAGTTATCTCTGTCACCACAGTTTACATTTTAAGATGTCTTGTGTTGCAGTCTTCACAATCATCTTACAATGTTCAAGGGGAACAGGCATTTTTCATATAATGCTAATACATTACAAAATTTTAATAATCATTTCTTGATGTCCTGACAAGAAGGAACAGTGGCTTCTTTTCCAAATTCCTGGAGAAGTTTCTTGGTTTTTCGTCTTGAATAAAGGTATGAAAAAATCGTTTTTTTTTTTTTTTTTTTTTTTTTTTTTTGACACTGAATCCTAGGGCGAGTGACGAAAGGCAGATAAAAGAAGGAAGGACGTTTTCCAACCCCACAGTCTGTATGCAGTACCGAAACTATTCTTATTATGCATCTAAGGTATTCGTGCGCCTAACAGAGGGTTAAACGAAAATACACAAGGGATTTGAAAATATTATACATCATAATTTCAATTTCCCAATATAACAGCAACTAATACATAAGTCTTTTGTACTAAGCTTCACTTGGAACATTTTTTTCGTTGACATGATCGAGATGGAGGGTACATTTGACGCATGCGCTGTAGCTGGTAATAACACTGGTTGTGATTGAGAAGTGAGAGTCTTTGTGGAGATATTATTCAGCTGGTAGTGATAAGCTGTGCTGCTATCTTGTGTTCGTTTTCCGAGTTACTGCTAGGAAATAGATAGTTGTTGAGTTTGGAGTAGAGTGATTTGATTCGACTACCATCGGATCTGGAAACCTGAACTTTGGTGACGTCTTTAGCAACTAAGCTAAAAAGAGAGAGATGAATTGCACTAGAGCCAGTTATAAGACACTTTTACTCTTGTCACTACTAGTTACGATTCTCAAAAAAAGAAGTTGCCACTGTTCAGTATGCAATGAGTTTCTGTATCGAATTCCCCCAAAATGAACCAATGAATTGAAAAATGAATTAAAGAAAAACGGAAAGCTGGAGAAACGTACGGTTTGCTGCGATTCCTTTGGAAGCATGGGAATTTGTCTCCACCACGCTTCAAGATTAGTTACAAAGTTGGTCAAGAGATGGCACTTCTGAGAAAAACTAGAAAGCAATGTTTTCAAAATAACCAGCATTTGCTGTAACAAAATGGAATAGTCAGAGAGCAAAATTTGCAGACGACCGTGTAAACATTTACGTTTGAGTACATTTACGTGGTTTGAGATGTATCAGAGATGTATTGTGCCAACTCAGCTTGGTTTTCCGGTTTGTTAGGATACACCTAATCTTTTACTTATCCCTTAATAGAAAAATCGCATGACATTAAATATGGGGAATAGGGAGCTATTCCATGCCATTTTGCGTCTGCATTTGGTAGTCAAGGGCAGTGACACGATCATCGAAATGTTCGTTGAGAAAATCGAACCCTGTAGCCGTTCGATGAGACTGCGTTTCGTGGTAACGAAACTACGGTCCACGTGATGAAACTCTAAAACAAGAAATATTCGATGTTCCTATGAGGAAATCATTTTGGAAGCACATGCCAGAATGCTGGGTGAATTATAGAACACATATCTATAACTATCTAGAATACGGGCATAAAACCTTGTTTTATTGTTTTAACAGTCAGAAGCACCGCTTACTAGAGAACTTTTTAACTAATTTTGAAACTTGGTGAAAACAAATTTTCCGGTAATCAAATCAGAATACAGTGAACTGTACATTTCTATCGCCTTCCGTTTTTCTTTAACTTATTTTCACAAATAATCAGTCATTTTCGGGACGTTAACCCCTTGCGTACCAGACTGCGCTTTCTAGCATTCCGAGAGATCTGGGGATACCGAACCTTGTCGTTACGATGCACATTTCATTTTTTTTCCTTTTGACGCTGACTAGGACGCACGTCGTTCGTGTTTCCTTTCGCTTTCTTAAGTTTGTATAACTGTTTTTGTTGTTTATTTTGACTTTTTCTCGCCAACATGGCATCGTCGTTGGATTTCTACGAAAGTGATACTAAGCAAGAATATTTGCCGGAAACCGATGAAATACAACAGTGAATCTGATATGGATTCATATATTTGTGATGAAGAAATGGAACAAAAATGGCAATACATTTATGTAATGCATGTGGATAAGTTTTTTGTTCCAAAGAACATTTCAACAATTTCGCAAAGATTTCAAATTTTGTTTTAATTTTCCTATTTTGTCAAATTTTTGAAACTCGACTTTTGTAATTTTGTACAATCTCAATAAAAGAAAATTTACCTTATAATATTACCTGTGCTGGCTGTACACCTAAATAAGCCGTATATCCGTATGAGGTTACGATGGGATTTTTCCCTATACTTAGCATGTATCTACTAGTGGTTACGTGCTAATGGGGTTAAGTAAATTATTTGTCACCAACGTAACGGAAAAATGCTTGATCACATTAACTGCCATTGAAAAAAAAGGTGAAGAGATAACTTCTGCTTATGAGCTCACAGAACCTTTTTCTTCTTCAAAGAGTCCATCGACTAGGGCCGGTCAAACCGGACCCCTGCCCGGGGCGGCAAATTTTAAGGGCGGCATTTGGATCAAATTTGAAATTTTTTTTTTGTTACAAAAATGTTGATATATTTTCTGAATTATTATTGGGTATGAATTTGGTATTTCATTTAACGTATCTTATTTCCTCATTTTGTACTCTGTATGTTTTATGACAGTTTTCCCTTGTGTTGAAACTTGAAGGGTTCGAGGCGGGAGTATATGTTAAATCACGAAATTTAATGTTTACACATCTTTCACCAGTAACTTCCTCACCATCCCGGAGTGAGGTCACAACATACATTCCTTTCACCCTCACGATGTGTGGTTTCGGTTATCCAAAAGGAGACAAGGATAATAAGAGGTTTTGGTAGATAGAGAGCCACAGGAGACGTTTTATTTTAGTCTTGAGTGTAGTTACTATAAGTTAAAACAAACTCTTGTGATACCCACCATTAGTAGACTATTTTTCGAAGAAATTTGCCTGTTTAAATAGACGATGCCTTCTCTTTCATTTCACTTGTTTGAAATAGTAACAAGTAGCCGTGGTAGTCGAGTGGTATAGATATTGGATCGTGGCTTGCCTTGTCACGAGTTCGAACCCAGTACCACTAAAGACCCACCGTGTAGGGCAGCGATGCACGTTAAATCTGTCGAGAGCTGAAACGTCCTCCCGTTGGTGTGGTGTGGTAGTTAGGAGAGGGGGTGCCATCTCAGGTGTCGTCCACGTCACTTGACCATGGTTCAAAATTACGTGGTCCGTCGCCAAAAGCCCTCGTGTAGCTTAACAGTGCGACGTTAATATTCAATCAATTAATCAATTGAAATAGTAACAAGCAATTATGTCCTTAATTTCGAATTATTTTGAATTTTTTAAAATAATATATATAGGGAGAGGAGGGGGGTGGCCTTTTCCATTTTTGTCCGGGGCGGCAAAATTACTAGATCCGGTCCTGACTCCAGATTAAGAATTCCTGCTCTGATTAATCCATCAATATTATGAAAATTTATAGCGGATGATATACAGAAAGAATAATCACCTCTTCGTAAATTCTAGTATTTCCGACAGCAGTTTTCATCCAAACACCATCGGAAAAGCTCTTGCTGCTGGGATCACGCAGTGGGATATCTGCCTCTGAATTCGACATCAGACCTAGATGCTCCCTGAAAATTTAAAAATAATTCATTGAAGATGCTACATCAGTAACATCTGCACATTAATTAATTTATAGCCTGAACCACATGAAATTATCTTAAAGTATATCATTTGATGATTCATCAAATTGTGGAAAATTTGTAATCGTTATATACGATAAAATGACAATTTTATGTACAGAGCCTTTTTATCTAGAGACGTCTTCGCCTTTTTTATCGCAATTCCGTACAACTCAAATCTAAGGAACCAAACTGTAAAGCTATAATGGATTAACTTATTGACTTAACTGATAAGTTCTATTGAAATCACTTTAAAAGAGAGTTTATGTGATTAAAATAGCTTACGGAAAATGTTACAAAATACTTTTTCCCTAAATCACGTTTTTTTTTTTCGAGTTTAGCAGATTCGTATATAAGCCGATCCCGTTATCTGTACTTTAAAAAAAGTTCCGAAAATTTTCAGCTAATGCATGAAAATATACGATATCGGAGTATCTATTAAAAGTATCGTTGGAAGAAAAGCTAATAGCATTACATTATACGAAACTGCCGGTATACTTTTTGAATTATCTGTACACAAGTACGTAGGGGTTTCAAAAAGTAGTAGCAAGATCTCTAAAAGGGTATACAAATTATCTGTATGAATAAAAATCCCTTTGAAAATAACGAAGAGGATGACAGCATTCGAACGATTCCAGTAGATGGAGCTGATTATCCAATAATATGCATAAATCTTAATTAGAAGATGGCTGCCGTGACGACAACACGGTCCACGATTGAAATAAGAAGTGTGATACGTTTTTTTGTTTTTTGCGTTGTAAGAAAAACTACCCTGTTGAAATTCATTCGCAGTTGGCCTAAGTGTGCGATGCAAGTGTTATGTCAAGAAAACAGGTGTGGTTTGGTGCACGGAATTTGACAAAGGCGAAACATATGTGCAAAATGTAGAAAAAACATAGCCATCAAGCACTTCCATCACGGACCTCATAATTTTGAACCATGGTCAAGTGACGAGGACGACACCTGAGCTGGCACCCCCCTCTCCTAACTACCACACCACACTAACGGGAGGATGCTTCAGCTCTCGACAGATTTAACGTGCATCGCTGCCCTACACGGCGGGTCTTTAGTGGTACTGGGCTCGAACTCACGACATGCCTACCATGATCCGATACCTTGACCACTGGGCTACCGCAGCCTCCATCACGTCCATCACAGATGATAATGTTTATCGTGTCGAAGCTTTGGTTCAAGATGATTCCTTTAAAGAAACAGATGGGAGGTCAACATTTCAAAACAGATTCCTATGCTGAGGTTCGACAAGCCATCTTGACGTAGTTGCACAGACTTGACGTTGATTTCTTCGATGTTGGTTTCAATGGTTTGGTGTACCAATGGAACAAATGCATCGACAATGCAGAGAAGTAATTCTCTTCTCTCTTTGTGTGCCCCAGGCCTTAAAGCCAATTGAAACGGCTCTTTTCTTTTTATTATGAATGCTTCTTCTACCTCCTTACTCCTACCGGAGTCATGGACACTAAAATTAAAATCAAATTTTTTTTTTGTTCAGTTTTTAGATTGGAGCTTGCTATACTATTAGAAGAGGTTTGCACTTCACATGTGAAACCGAGGTTCAGTTTTAGACGCTTGGATTCTGACTGACAGACGTGCTTCAGTACATCCTCTATCCAATTGGATATCTATGGTGTGTGGACCAGACTCTAGCCTTGATATCCTTAATCTTCTAGGTCAGATTTCTTCTAATCATCATGTGCATTTTCAATGGATCCCATCCCACGTGAGGACTGATGGTAATGAGAAAGTTGATTTCTTAGCCACGACTGCGGCTGAGGAGGGGGTAAGCCCTACTGGGTTTTTTACGTTCAGCAAGTTATCCTCCCTTATATAAGATGATTGACATTCAGTGAATTATCCTCAATTAAGGTATCCGACTACGTTCGGAACCGTGATTTTGCAAAAACGTATAAATGGATAATATTTATGTTTGACTTCACTTAGATTAGAATACATGTATAAAATTGTTTTAAGGACATTTTGGCAAAAAAAAATTTTTTAATACAATATTTCGGCAAAAAATTAACTTAGAATAACCTTTTTAAGACCTTAAGAATTTTATTATACAATAACAATTAACCTTAAGAATTTTATTAAAATAAAAAAATTTTTAAGTACAATATTTTGACAAAAAATGAACATAGAATGACTCATTTTCAAAATATTCTCCTTTTCTGAAAAATGCTTCTATTATAATAATATTTTGCCTGTCTATAGCTCAGACCTCCGTACAGAGGCTCAACTAGAATTTTAGAAATACATAACCTGGAACCCATATTTTACGACAACAGAGGGGAGAAATTTTAAGAAAAAAACGCCGATAATTATATTTTAATTGGTGGTAACTCTGAAAAAAATGTGAATTTTTCAAAAATTCTAGTCCAGACTCTCTGGAGAAGTCTTTACTTTATATAAGCACACAAAAATATTATTATTATAGAAGCATTTTTTATAAAAGGAGAATATTTTGAAAAGAGGTTATTCTAAGTTAATTTTTTGCCAAAATATTGTATTTAAATAACTTTTTTTGTCATAATGTCCTTAAAACAATTTTATACATACATTCTAATCTAAGTGACACTAAATATCATGAAAATTGTCCATTTATGCGCTTTTTTAAAATCACGGTTCCGAACGTAGTCGGATACCTTAAGAAGATTGAATTCAACGATCTTGGTAGAACTCCTCCTAATTATCCTTAGTACTTCGGAAGAAATCCAGGAGGTTCATTCAGGCTTAAGCCTAGGAAATACCAGATTGCCTTCTCGAGCTTTGCGAGCGATCATTTAAAAGCTCTCATGTTTCGTCAGGGTCAGAAGATATTTCCGAAGTGCCACCGGTGTTATTCCGAGCTGGTCTCTCCTGCCCACATCTTGATTTGTTTGGATTTTTAAAAAAGACGAAGTCCTTTCTGGATCCTCTTCTGTTTTTAGAATTTCTAGAATTTTTTGAATTCATGGAGATTGTCTAGCATTGCTATACAATCTGGAATTAGAAACAACAACTACAACATGTACCTGGACATTCCTACATTATATATATATATATATTTATTTCTTGAATAAACGCTTACTTTGAATGGAATTGCTACAGAGTTTCTCAAACTGTGGGGCACGCCCCCCTTGGGGGCCATGACAACTCTACGAGGGCGGTGCGAGCATATTGAAAAGTCAAAAACAAAAGAGTATAGAGTTTAGTAAATTATTAATTTACTGAAAGTAAACGAACACATTTTCTAAAATACACATTTACACTGATATATTACACTTATAAATATATCAGTGCTACACAATGTATTTTATAAGTAATTTAACAATACTAAATTAAGAACAAGTTTAAAAATTACCGGTGACCCCATGGGATTGTCACATATAAAATTATATACAAAAATTAACACTTATCTTGATAATTTGTACGGTTTATAATAAATCACTTAACTGCCGATTAAAAATTAAGTGATTCGCTTCCCAATGCCAATCGATTTCCAAGTAGGTGCGCGTATATGTTTTTTTGGGGGGAGAAGGAATAAAGAAGCAAATATAATCTGAAATAAGTAAATCTTTCGCAAAAAAATGTCAAAGTTCTTTTATTGCATTCTAAAGCCTTCGGAATAATTTTATGGATAGCGGCGCACAAAAAAGATCGTTCTTCGGAAAGACGTATATTTACGCTCGGGAAAATTTACGCTTTGGATGAGTGAGACGTTTATATACACCGAAGGCATTTAAGATTTTAAAGTCGTATCGTAGTTTTAGCATCAAAGTATAGTATTATTGAATTCCATGCATTGTTATTGTATGAGGAGGGCGCGATGAAAATTCTGATTGAATTTTGGGTTGCGAATATAGAAACTTTGAGAAGCACTGGCTTGCTACCTTAATTTTGAAACCCCTAAGTACTTCATTCCGATTGATACGTTATGGCTGTATGAAGCAAACTACCACGGGCTATAGAATGACTTGATAAACAAGAAATGAAGATGTATTAATCAGAAGAGTACCTAAAAATAGCATTCCTGAGAGAGTAACAAAACTTTCCCGCATCGTGGGGTCGTCCTTTTTCTTTGTCTAAGAAGTGAGTATCTTTTATTATGATTGCCATCTCAGAGTCCCTTCTGCCCAGAAGACTACGGTCATTGATGTTAGCCGAGCCGATGATGGCCACTTGGTCATCCGCGATCAACAGCTTGCTGTGCACGTACACCAATTCAGTTACCTGGGTGAATGGAGAATGGATGATCCCGATAAAAATGTTCTAAAAAAATCATTCGCTAATATTTCTCGTCTCCAAGTATATTAGTACGCTTGAGTGAGAGAACATTTTAAATATTTTGAGACCACGAATTAGATAACATGCATCTATCGTTACAAAAGCTTAGTATATGATTATAATAAATATATATGTTACAATAAAAACACTGTAAGGCAAGTTAAAGAATTAATCAATATTTCTTGAATAAATTTTAATTACACAAAAAAAAATATCTTTTATTAGAGAGAATTAATTGAAAACTGAAAGCACATCTCTATCATAGTAATAAGCATAAAATAATTTGTTTACGATAAATTATATATTCATTATTATAATCTAAGTTAATTATTAGGTTTGTTGAGAAAATGACCAGACTGAATATCCTTAGGATTTTGATCAGCGCCTCAGGCACTAAATTGTTATTTGTTTCGTGACATTAAAATACAACAAGAAGGAACGGTCCAAAAGTGAAGAGATTCGGCAAACACAGAGGAACAGCTACAAATAGCAAGTGATGTATATATTTTGAAATGATGCTCGTAGCACAAAATGAAAACAACATCATATTAGTAGCAAGTAGAATCACAGAGGGCGGTAATACGCGGAAAAGTACGTTTAAATAGAGTGTCAGAGCGGGTACTGATGGATCCTCAATTCCTGTCAGCAATTTGCCATACTTCATTTTCTGAATGTAAGTAACGCGTCTAATAATGCCTCAAATGTACTCGAATGATGAGATATCAGAGGAGAATAGTGATCAGGGAAGCATTTGTACATCTCGCAAAACACATTGGCTGATGCACATAATGTGGTGTTGGACATTTTTTCGCTAGCAAAAGGCACTGGAGGAAGGAGAATATAATCAGAAGTAGCATATTATTCACATATTGTTTGGCCATCATAATGTTCTAAATGCGAATCAATGACATATTATCGTACACGAGGACTCCCCAAAACATGATGCTGCTTTGTAGTGTAGTGAGATGTTCCACAGATGAGAAATGATTGGACCTGTCACCACATTGGCGTCTCACTCGTACACTTCACCTCTCATTGGACAAACAGAAGTATGTCTAAACTTGTATTACAAGATCCTTTGGACATTGGAATAGTATGTTCTCTACCATTTCATCGGTCACAACGCTCAAACTCAGTACCGTTTCAATTAGAGGCGTCTCTGTTGTGAGGTCAAAAATAGTGTTGGCGGACGCCGTAAGTGTAGTTCGCACTAGCATCCAATCAATCAGTAATGGTTCTGATCAATACAAGAATATCAATGATGCCCACAGTCACGCCTCTCAGCCAAACAAATCTCAACAACACACTCTTCATATCACATCAAAACCTCATTAAACTCAAAAATGATACTAAAAAATAATATCAAAACACCTTGAATCTCAATTTAATATCTTAAATCAATAGCATCCAGGCTAAAATTTAAAAACTTAAGGAAGACTCTTGAAGTCAAGAGCTACAATCACTCAACACTCAGGCTTGGTGTGCTCAGATTTGTTTCACAAAAAAACGTTTGCGGCGGTCTCCACAAAAGGACCCATTTCCTGTTAGAGAACTAATGACGTCTGAACGGTCATGGAATTTCGCATGGGAAAGTATCTGAGACGGGACACACCGACGCATATGTTATAAGGCAAGTCAACCTATGACCTTCCTTTTTCCAGACGACAGAGAGGTAACCGGCGCAATTCCCACGCCAATCTCCGGCTTTAAAGTCCACCGCGTGAAGGATGACTAGGACCAATAGCCGAACAGTATCCCGGCTACGTCCAAACAGAAAGGATTCTGTCTCACGTATCGCATTTGTGGGCGTGACCTATTCCCCCTTTAAATAGACACTAAAAGGGGAAACCCAGAGACTCTTGATACGCTACGAAGCTTCACAGATGCTAGAGAGACATTTCTACGGGCTTCCACACTCGGCGACGCCCCAGCACACTCCAACGGATTAACTCTCCGATTGATTTCCACATATTCGCTTGGACTTTCACCCTTACTGTGACCTATCAAAGTTCACATCCCAATGTCGTCCTAATACAGCCTTTCACAGGAGTAATCCGGTCCTAACAGCGACTTCAACAGCGCTGCACCTGAGTAGCTCCGTAGCACGTCTCACAATTCTCCTTCCCTTAATGACACTATAGCCATTACAATACCCCCTAACAATAATATTTATGTAATTTATACTCGTGTTAATAAAACATTCTGAATATTTGTTTTCTCCTCCCAGCCTACCACGACAATTGATACAGCTTCTCCTTACGAAGTTCCCTTGAGAGCCAAATCCCTAGCTGATTGGTGACAAAAAAAAAGCATATTTTAACGCAAAATCAAACTAGACATATAAATGACAGTCTTAACAGTAAAATATACAGCTTTATAAAAGGAAAATCTATTTTATAAAGCCTGAAATAAACCCTCAATCAAAAAAGATTTAATTAGATTTATCATTTAAATTAGCAAGTTTGTTATTTCTTTTTACTTGGATGGGTATTAATTCAGTAAAATCCTTTTTTACCTAATTAAAAGAAGAAAAAACAAACTGCTAAATGGAATTTGCTCATTCTAATGTAATGGGCCTATCCTATATGAGAATTACCAAATTGGCGATAAATAAAGTGTGGGCTAAAATAGGATCGATCCATTTGCATAATGTCATAACAATACAACTGAAAGATTATTAATTAAATTTTCATTATGTATTTGGATAACCTTTTTCTCATTATTCCCTAAAAACAAGTATTTGTTCAATATACATGAGATTTTAAAGCTACGTAAGGCATTTTTTTAAACTTACAATTTTGTCCTGAAGCATACCGTATGTTCTCAATCCACAGAATGAGATATATAATGAAGGATCTTTAACTGAAAGGTAAAAAAAGCAGCATTTGAATTACATAATCTAGACAGAGGAAGTAATTGCAATGTATTCGAAACCCTTACGATTAATTGTATTGTCTACTCACTGATCTTAGACAATCTTTGGTAGAGGGAAGTAGAACCTCTACAGATGGACTTGTAATTCCAGTAGGTAATGGCCTGGATACAAGTACCTGTTCCTGTGCCCAATTCTCCTTCGAAGGCAGGCAGTAGGGGAAGGACAACATACACGTGGTAGGGTGCTTTTTCTCTAACAATAAGAACGTTTAACATAAGGGATGTTTGGGACATGCATTGTTGAGAATTGTGAGTAAAGAATGTTTAAAATAGTGTATAAAATTTTTTCTGGATGCACTACACGTTAACATTACTTTCTGTTGCATTAATTCTATGCTAAAATAGTAATATTCTGCAAGCACAATACTGTTTTTTACATTATAATGGCGATTCACTAGAAGCTTGGCGAAAATAATAATTATTTAATAAAAAAATTAAAAATCATATCAAGATATTTTTAGAGACGAAATAATACATTACAGCATAACCTAATTCTTAACTTGTATTATTGGTTTTTCCATTCAAGAAATATGATACTTTTTGATGATGGAAATTGCCTTTGATTGCAGAATCTGCATTTGATTTTTTTCGTGGATTTATTCTTTTGTGTTATATTCATTTTTTTATTTGAAGTGGTTTTCATTACTTAAGCGAACCTAAGAAACACACCATGTATGAATAATTTTAAATACTAATAGCTAACTGAGGTAGCAGTTTTTCTATATCTCTAATCCTATTATTGTATAATGTATTTGTGCGCATCCTTGTTTATTCCGAAAATAAAACAGAAGATTGTAGATTTATTCATTCTAAATACCTGTATGCTTTCAATATTCTGTAGTAAAGAGCATCTGCAATTCCGTTGAAGACATTTTTCTCTCCGCTTGGTTGCGTAATAAAAAACTGATTCTGAGAAATGAAGAAAAAAATTTAGGGAGAAACTCAACAAAATTTAAAAAATACTTATTCGTCGATGGTTCAAAGAAAATGATATAATTTTTTTTATAAATGTTCATCAGTCTTTAATCGTTATTTTACATTCTTCTATAATACTTTCTTTTTCAATTCCTACTATTAGCTCACGCTCTCTATTTATTTATTTATTTATCTTGGTGGAATTTTCAATCGTTAATACAATACATTTTAAAGCGCTCAATTGAGCTGAAATTTTATATACATGATTATTTTGGATGACAGTACAGTAATTTATAAGAAGTGTTGGAAAGATAATTTTTTTTTCTTTTTGACAATTTGAGATTTTTACATTTTCAAATTGTATAGATTTTAACCTTCCTAAAAATACATACATTTAACCTCTAGGGCATTTAGAAGCCCTTAAAACCTATTTTTAAATAATCGTTGAATCTGGGCCACGCCCATTTTAATGGCGAAAAATTTAAACAAATACTTCGTTTTTACTTGAAAGTTTTTTAAAAGTTACTTTTACTTTTACTCGTCTTTACTTTACTTTTACTTAAACAAATACTTCGTTTTTACTTACTCTGGTATAAACCAAAACATGTATCTTTTATTTCAAATTGAGCCTTTTATTTTTTTATTTCCTAGCCGATTAGATGTCTCATTGTATAAATTAAAATCAATTTATCTCTAAATGTAAATTTTAATGTGCGATGCACTTTTCTGAGAAACTACTGTTTTCAGGTATATATAAATTTTGTACGAAATACTTATAATGATGTCTAATATATACTGAAATGAGCTTTTTGTAAAAAACTCAAAAATTTATTTTTTACAAATTTCTTAAGTGAAAAATGGGTCAAATTTCGCAATCATTGATAAAATATTTCATAATTTATTAAAAAATTCAAAATTAGCTAAAAGCTCATTTCAGTATAATGAGAGAGGTCTACTTTAATTGTATGAAACATTTCAAGCATGTACATATAACAGACTTTGAGAAAAAGTACATCGAAAACAGCCAATTTAACATTGTCAGTAGAGAGAGAGAGAGAGGTTTCTAACTCCCCTTAATTATAATTAATAAAAATTAATGATTAAAACTAATTATTCAAAGAATTACAAATTCACAACGTTGGCATCATTTTTTGCGGCCTGGGGGCCCTTTTTCGCGTTTTGTTCAAAAATTTAAAAGATTTTTTTTTTTCTCACGTTTAAAGATTCAGTTAAACTGAAATTTTATATACACGATTGCTTTGGATGACAATAAGATATTTTAATGATAATTAATAAAAATTAATTACCACTTAATATTGGGATTCTGTCCTATGTATATACATATTTGTATTAATTGTAACTATTTAATAAAAAGTAGCTAAAATAAAAAAATTTTCTTTGTGATCTAAGTATGAATTGACTGAAAAAAAAATTATATTGTTAAAAAAAAATGTTGCATGGAAGACAGCACCGAGTGGCAAAATGGCGACACCGCAACCAATTCCGAAGTCAGCTGTGACAATGGAAGTGACGAATCCTTTTCGAAACATATATTCGCGATTCGAGTAATTACAGGTTCACGTATGCATTTGAAAATTTTTAATGTTGGTCAAATAAATCAATTATTATCTTATTATACCTCATTAATTTTTTAAAAAAATTCTCAAGGTGACAGCCTATCTTTGGATCCAATTTTTTTATAAAAACAAATTGAGTGTTTTTAGAAAGAAATATAAAAAAAATATGTAAATACATAAAAAATTTTAAATAAATTTTGTACTTTTAGAAAAATTGGTTGTTTTCAAGGAAATTTTACCAAATTTTACTAAAACGGGTAACACTGTATAAATTTCTAATACAATTATCATATTTTTCTTTATACACAACATACATATTACGGTGCTCTTCAAAATGAACCAAAAACTAAGAGAAATATTAAAATACAAAAAAAAAAAATTTACAGACAATTATACATAATAATATGAAAATTTTGATATTTTTTAAGTTTTTTCTTTATAAAAACATCACTAAATGAAAAACTATTTAACCTACAACAAAACTTAAGGTCCACTTTATGAAAAATAGTATAATAAACACTCCCACAAAATTTCAAAACGTTATCTGGTTTGGTTCTTAAGATATCATGTATCTGGTAAAGAGTTTCTTTCAAAAATATTATTTTGAGGAAAACTCGTTTAAAGTTTTATCTTACAGCCCTTTTGCATAGAGTGATGTTTTTTAAAAATCACTATAACTTTATTTCTATTTCGCGTAAAGGAAAAAGAAAAACTGTTTTGGAAAGAAAAATGTTCAAACTATAAGATTCTGAAATAAAAAAAAATGACTTATGTAGACGAAAAATGACATTTTCAAGGTAGGCAGTCACCTTAAGTATCGGATATCAATGGACCTTTTACACAATTTTTAATTTTTTTCTCAAAAATGAATAGAGAATTGGGGTTACGGCTTGGAATCGATGATAACATTTTTTCTCAAAAACATTTTGAGAATTCGGGGCGCAGCTTAGAATCGATGGTGGCTTAAATTCGAGTAAATACGGTATTTACATAAATATTTTTTTTAAAAAAATTCAATGAATAATACACATTTGAAATGAAATAATAAAACCAAATGAAACAAATAATAAAGTTAATAATACTTCAATGTAGAGGAAATATTTTGAGTCTTGAATAACGTTGATGTAGGCTTCATGAATGGAACGTTCTGTTTCCAATATACCACCGGACCAATGGGACAAGCTTCTCAAAACCTATGCATAAATCGTAATAAATATTACTCTTCATTGGGGTATGTTGTTTTCTTTTGTTAATTTTTTTAAAAAATATATAAAAAAAACTTTTTTAAAATCGATTTAAGGAACAATACTATTGCTTTTAATATTTAGTTCCTTCTTATCCATCTCCCAAAATTTTACTATGAACGAAATTATTTTATAAAATTATTTATATTTTATTATATTATTTTTATTGGGTAATCCAAAATTATTTTTCCCGTTTGTTTCGAAATATCACAAAGCATTTTCTCTGCCGAGTTAAGATATCAGCAGGAAAACCCATTTTACAGCGGTGATTCTATCCTTTCAGCAAATAGATACGCCGAAAGGTTTTGGCGACGAAATTGGCACTTTTGGTGTTAGGGATTTCATTTTGAATATTCGAGGTCTCGAATCTCCACAATCAATAGAAGCAGAGATCTGATCGAGATTAGAACGCGCAAAACAGGTCATTTAAGTTAATTTTTTGTTTATTTTGGAAAATCCTTGGTATTGCTTGAACCTACTTTCACTATTATTTATTGCTAAGAAATTAGCGAATCGCATAAGCATTCGCCGAGCTCTTTTAGCCTGACAAAAAGCAGCACGAACCAGAATAATAAATTTCTTTAATATTTTACTGTAATTATATTTTTTTATCTATTTATATGTAAGGGATAGGCAACTTGCTATGTATGCTTTAAATGATATCGAACTACTAAAATATTTAAAATCACAAATCTACCTACATACGTAAAAAAGGAGAAATGCGATTTTCACTTATACTCCACTCACTCATCGCGAGATGTCCTAAACTATTAAAACAAACTTGAAATTTTGCAAGAATGCTTCTGTCGTTGAGTTGAGATCCACTCAAAACCTGTTTTGCCGAAATAATTGCCAAGGAAGATAGATTTTTAAAAAATGTATATATAATGTATATAAATGTTATAAATGAAAAAAATTCCGTTTTTGAACTTTTAGACCTATAGAATTGAAATTTTGGAACGTATGTTTCTTTTGTTGAGTAGAGATCAGCAAGAAAAAAAAAGAATTTTATAGAAATCGATTCTGAGTGTAATGGAGAAGTAAAAGATGATTATACTCCTCTTTAGAAATTCCTGTCCTCTTTAAATAAATTGGCGAAGATTATAAGAATGTTTTTGAATGTAATCAAACGATTAATGATAGGTCTTAAGGCCTCATCACACACGCATGTCTGGAACTACTGTTTCGAGAAATTTTTCATGCCACCTTGTGGTTGAAGGGTTGACGTAAACAAAGCGATATGCTCTGACGTCAGCTGCGTCCTATCTTCACATTGAAAAATTACTCGCCGATTATGCTGATGCTTCGGAGAACGAACCTCCAATATTATTTCTTTTCTCGCGCTTTTATTGACGGCCGAAAACAAAAATGGAGCACCATTCTGTTTAAAATATTATAAGCTATTTCTGATGCGTTTGACAAAGCCGAGGCTGCCTCTTTACCACCATCTTGTTTATGACGTAGGGAGACGAAGAATTCCATTGGCTGGAATTTCGAGCAATTCTTTCAGCTCACTAGGAAAACTTTTTCGTAGCCGTTGCTATGGAAACTGGGTAGAAATTGCTCAGAATGGTTCCTTTAAAGGAAAATTGCTCACAATACGTATACGCGTGATAAGGACTTTAGACATTAATAACTTAAAAACAGTTTATAGTCATATAACATCATGAAATACCCAGTGAAGAGGACTGATAACGGCTAGTTATAGCTAAAGCGCGCAATTATAGCATATAATTATGGGAAAGAAATAAAATAGACTTGTTATTAGGAATAAGGAAAACTTATTTTTCAAAACTAAACTGATTACCTGACATTCAGCTCGAAAAATAGTTCCAATGGTATCGGATAAAACTGAAGGTATGTTGTCTCCCATATTTGCGTAGGCTTTTGGCATCAGGTATGGATATGACGAATCCATTGGATAGACTTCAGACTGTAACGGATGAAAATGTAAGTTAGGCAACTATTTTATTTTACAATCACTCCTCTGTGCCATTTAACATAAAGGGCTGATCGGAGAAATTTTAATGAAGTCATCAAACGTTGTAAGAATTAATTTTAGTAAAATTATGTGCTTACAAATATCTTAAAACAGACATAATCATGTGTGTGCTTTTACTAAGTAATAAATCCATAAGAGATGCAATAAAGAGTTTCATTTTAACTATTCTTTTGTACATAATATTTTTATATATAATTTTTTGTACTATTTTTATTTTTTTTAAAAAAACTTCTGCATTATTAACACAGTATCATGATTTTTCTAAAGAAATGTTGATACATATTTGATATAAATTCAAATTTCTGAGATCTCTGAATTATTTTCAGAAGTTTAATTTTATGAGTTATTATGTGTCTAATATGCTTTCGTTTAGTACTTTTTATGATATAAAGTAAAAATATAGTTTTAGTTCTCAACAATACAAAACTTTTTAAGCAAATTTTAAGTATTAACATAACGCAATGTTTTTCTTATACAGAATTTTAAAAGGTATCCGTAAGAGCAGGGTTTTTTTATGATTGAATTGAATTAAAAACTTAAGAGACAATAATGATGATCATCGTTAACCATTTAAGATTTTATTATTATTTATAGCGATCACTTTTGTCATTAAACTTATTGGTATATGTCTTTTGGGGGTAATTTTCCCTTTCTGAAAAATATACAAGAGCGAAAAGTTTTGAAGTGATAACTTCTTTAGGCGCGTTTTGCTAGAGAGTAAACTTGAATGATGCGTTACGCTCGGGTTTGTAACGCTCGTATCAATGGTAACAACACTACTGAATCATTTGGGCTTAATGAGTCATGTATCAGAGAAATCTGTGCAGCGAAATGTAGAGTAGAAGATGGAAAAATAATTCTAATTGGTTGCTATTTATATTTCACCAAATCAAAGTGTAGAGAAAATTATTGAATTCCTTCACAAAAATTTAGTTGCCTGCACTGTGAAGCCAGATCAACTCTTCTGAACAAATTGCCTATTATTTTAAGTGGGGATTTTAATGTAGATTTTTTAAAAGACAAATCAAAGCCTTTAGTAGAATTTTTAAAATCAAAATTGAATTTAATTATGTCAAATGATCTAAATGAATGCACGACAAATTACGGAACAAAGCTTAACAGAGTTTTTTTTTGTTGTTGTTTTTTTGAGATATTTAAATAATTTTGAGTCTAAGGTATTTATAACCTATTTCAGCTACCATAAACCTATTGTTTCCTTCTTAGAATACAATTAATTCTCACGAGTATGATTGTATATTTCGCAAAA
The DNA here is from genome assembly GCA_019973955.1 of Trichonephila inaurata madagascariensis. Lineage (NCBI taxonomy): Eukaryota > Metazoa > Arthropoda > Arachnida > Araneae > Nephilidae > Trichonephila > Trichonephila inaurata. The sequence continues at coordinate 1,218 of BMAV01013823.1, read as the reverse complement.
AAATATTACTTTATGAGTACAGACATATGTGTGGGAATAAATTATTTTACATGATAATACTAATATCCTCTTGTTTTTTATTCACCTATCACTTATCACCTATTTTATCCCTAAAATAGCATTACAAAATTTGAAGTTATCATTTCTGTCGTGTGGTCATAAACACACACACTCTTTTCCCCCCCTCTTTTTCGTAACAGTTTTCTATAAAAATGAGCAATATATTGTTTTGTAAAAAGGCTTTGTTGAAAAGAGAGAGAAGTAAATTTAGTACATTCTAGTAAATGAAAAATCATGGGTTGCATTTCATTTTTTTTGTTATAAATTGTATGAGAGACATTTTTGAAGGTACCACATACAATAATGTTTTGGTTTAAATTTATGAGAGAAGTTTATTACATTTATAGTTGAAAAGGAAATAGTATATTCTACATAACGAGTTAAAAATTATCTTCCTAACCAGGTAAAACTTTGTGGTTTATATTGCCGAACAAAATACCCCAAAGATTTTTTTAAATATATAAATGCCTTTAAAAATATCACCAGAAAAGAAATATCACATAAACTCAGTATTATTTTTCCCCGCGCGCGATAATTTTTTAAAAATTGTATTGAGATAGAATATTGTTACAGAAAGTTTGAACATCGTTCGCTTCCTTGATGTAAAGGTATTGTGGTTAGAAAAACGATTTTACAGGCAGAGAGAGAAAGTCAGTGGTGTAACGTACACCCACGCATCGCAAGTGGGGGAGAGGGGGCAGGACTCTAAAGATGAACCAAAGCCCTGCTCATTCACCTCGGCCCCCAAGGTCATGCACACTGAGATGGGCACAGTAGGCCTCAGCCCTCATGGGCTATTACGCCACTGAGTTTAATTTATATATAGTTTAACTTATAATTTCATTAAATTCTTATATTTAACTTATAGCAGAAAATATTTTAAACAGTGACACAAACATTTTATTTTAATTAACTTCCGAAATAATGTATTTAGCTTCCTTTTACGAAGAAGAATATTACATTTGTTAATACCGATTTTTAAAAAAAAAAAGCTTTTTAAAATCTTCTTTGTTACTAGGCAGTATTTTAGCTTTTAAATCTTTGGTGCATAATTTTACTTCTAAATTAGATTTATTATTGCAAAATGCTCTCATGAGAATTTTAACTTATTATTCTAATAATTGCTTGTTACATCTAAAAGATTTATTTGTTTTTTTT
>BMAV01013821.1:0-40774 GCA_019973955.1 Trichonephila inaurata madagascariensis | reverse complement strand
TATAGATTTGCAGTAGACTATAGAAAACTAAATTCGATCACACAAAGTATCCGCGATACCCTTACCGTTAATAGATGATTTAATAACGAACATCCCCCATACAACAATAATGTCATCTCTTTACGATCTAAGAAGTGGCAGTATCAAAATGGCAGTAAACCCAGTGATATTGCAGGTTAAGACCGCATTTGTAGTGTAAAAAGTGTTTATAAGCTTTCAAGCGGAGCTATTCGGCTCGTCAGGAGCAGCTCCCACCTTCTCAAAAGGCAATTGACATAATCCCAAAACCAGTGATAGGTGCGAATGTTTATATGGACGACGTTATTATAACGTCTCCATCACCACTCAACATGTTGAGCATTAAGGGAAGTTTTTCGTTGCTGCAGCATTTGGTGATTGAATAAATAAAGATAAATGTAAATTTAAAGTGATGAATTGAAATATTTAGATTAATTATTAGTATATAAAAGTGAATTAAAACGGATGAGACAAAGGTTCGAGCCATACTAGAGATGAAACCACCCCGTAACTCACAAAAAGAGGTTTTTCCAAGATTTTGGGTATACCCAGTGGTACGCGAAATTATTAAAATATGCGGATCTTTGTGAGCCACTTTATAATCTTAACGGAAATTAAAAAATTGTCTGGTCCAATGAAGCAATAAAAGGCATTCGCTGAAGAGGTCAAGGCGTGGCGGTAACAAAGGCGCCAGTTTTAACAAATTACCAAACTTTCAGGAGCTATTCGAGTTATTTACAGAGACGCCAGTTCAATCGGTTTGGGAGCAGTGCTTAATCAACAAAACACCCGTTATATTTGCTTCACGTACGCTGAACAACGAGAGGGGAAGAGTACGGTAACCAAAGAGAATGTTCAGCAATAGTAGTTGGGCGTTGAACAAATTCACAGAACATATTTAGGGAAACGACTAGTAATAACAGTATCACGCTGCCTTAACATCGCCTAACACATGGCAAAAATTTGTCGAGTAGGATGATTAGATGGCACTCAACCAAGGAATTTAATATAGAATGGGAACATAGACCGGGAACTCAAAATGCAGTGGCTGACATACTCAAGGAATCATGTGGAAAGTATAATGGGAGAAAAGTTAATTGTGCCATAATCAGGATTTAAAATACTTCGCGAGAACAAAGTTAATAACAGAACAAACAAATGACCCAGAATTAGGTCATCATCATATCTATATAGATATTTAGAAAACCCGGAAGATAACCGCTAATGCAGATATGTGAGAATTGGTCCCATGATTTCCGTTTAGCGCTTGTTGCCGAAACACACAACTTCGTTAGTGAAATGCGTGTATACATACCAAAAATCTTATGAATGAAATAATGAGAGACTTCACGACAGGCCAATAGCAGGATTAATTCTAGAAGATTTAAAACGTATCATGTAAAATCTGGACGTTTGTTATTTCCGCCATGAGAAAATTCATTGATCAATATGTCTCTACGCTATATGTGCTGCCAACTATTATAAAAACGCGCGTTACCAGCTGGTCGATTAAATCCAATTATAATAAATTATCCAAATGAGATAGTGACAAATAGATTTGTAGCTGCATCCCATAATATCGAGAATAAGACGTAATCGCTATATTTTTAGTAATAACCATCATTTCCAGCAAATGGCTGGAAATTATACCTCTTTAAAAGGCCTCTATGTATAATAGGTATATTTTTGACAAACTCCTGAGCATCGCCATGGAGCTCCAATAAAAATTACACAAGTGATAATGGTCCCCAATTTATATCCGAAATTTTTGAGCACTTAAGGAAAGATTAGGCATAAGGCAAGGAATTGCCGTATATAGACCACAAGCATAAATCGGACTGAAAGAGTTAATCGAGACAGTAGTACAAACGATTGCAAATTATATTAATGATCAACACGATACCGTGGATCAATTCTGGCGAGTTTGCTTACGCTATTCGTAATGGCGGTGAATGCAACGGGAAAATCCGCCGGTTTCGGTCGAAAATTGATTACCCCATTTCACTAGTTATAATTTCGAAGGTTCAATTCAAAGTACAAAATATGGTCTAGAAGCTAGACCAAGTACGAAAACTAAACAGGAAAGGTAGTAAGAAAGATATTATAATAGACGAAGAAGTTAGATATACAAATTAAGTTGCCAGTAAATGATTGTCTTATTAGAAACACAATCTTTAAGTTCCAGCCGCCCCTATGTTTCAACAATTTAGAACAAAACTTGAAGGACCCTCTATAGAGTATTATTAGAAGTAAGAAATAACAATAATATTATAATATGGAAATCAGAAAAGATTAACGGTTAACGTTGATCAAATAAAATATATCGTCATAGGAAATGTGACAGGTCGAGTTAGAAAACAGGTAGCCCAGATAGTATCAGATCATCAGGAAACGAGTACTTCCGAAAAATGTACATCAGGATTAAATGAGTCACACTATGGAAAAAGAAAAGATCTGCGGTGAAACGTAAAGAGGCAAGGCAAAAGGGGATTAATCGCCAATCAAAACAATATAAAAATACAGATAGACCGATAAAACGCAGATCACTGGTCAGACTGCCTTAGCTATTTAAGAACCACACAGGAAAGTAAAAAGGCAAAAATTCGATAAGGAATGAAGAGGTCTTATAGATCAGGCAAGTGGACCACAGAGAAAGTGGCACAGACACAATAATATTAACAAAAGACCATTGTCATCCAATACCAGGCTTGGCAGGCAGGGAAAAAAAAAACAAGACGGAGACAACCGAAGTTCCAGAGGAAAGAACCACTACTTAAGGCCACGCAGGAAAGGATCAAGAGTCCAGACCGGCCAAGGGAAGCAAAGACCCAAAAAGAAGAGGACAAGGAGATTACAAGCCCTGGCTAACACATCATAAAGAATTCCAAATGCAGCCAAAGAATAAGAAAAGGAAGGACAGTGGGATAGCAACTCGCTGTCATTGGAAGTTCAACATAGCAATGTCCGTACCAGTTCATTCCCACGGAAATATTGCAAAGAAAGAAGTCTCTGGGCGTAGTTTAAAGTTATAAGCCAAGCAAAAAGTTGGACACCTACAAATGAGTGTATATTTATTTTGAACCTCACTGTTAAAATTTTTCTTTTGGAGAAACAACGTACCGTAACATTTGTTTGCTTCATGTATGACTTCAAAAGAGAGAGATGTGCGCATTAAATTCTTTTGTTTTAATGGTTTATTGAAAAATGTTTGTACTATATAAAATGTATAATATGTATATATATATGTTATTGTATTGTTCCGCTGGTATTACATGCATCTGGTTCAGGGAAACACGGCGCGTAGTCAGGGCACTAACAATAATATTAACGAGGCTGCAAGGACTCATTGGGAGTTTTGTGAACCAGATGTAGGATGGAAATGAAAATTATTGTGATTTACAAATAATATATAGCAATGCATAAATTGTGAAACTTATTGGCATAATGTGTAAAACATAAATTGGACAAAATAACTCAGAAGTTTTCATTTTCAGGGCGACAGACCGAAAATAGTAGCACAAATGATATGTAACCTCAACACGGGAAAAAAAAGTGGGTGCTGAAATTCCAGCCCATATGAAAATCATGATACGGATGCAAAGTTTGGGTCTGCGCAACCCAGGAAAAGCTCCTGTACCCCATGTATATTACTCTTTAAGAGTATATATGTAAAAAGTGAGAGGAACCATATAATTAAACAGCAATTATTAATGCTGGCCTAGTTAATGGAATAAAATTATTGTCACCGAGCTAAATTCTAAATTAGTTGAATATTAAATTTAATTCTATGATGAGTAATGAAACCTAAAAGTCAAGATAAATATTGGAAATTATAAAAGTTAAAAAGGATGATTCAAGATTAAAATTTAAATAAAAACTTAGAAAGCGAAGAGATTCAGAATAAAAATTTAGGCACGAAATTTATTAATTCCATTGAGAACCCTTAAATAAATCACGTTTTTTTTTGGGGTTTTTGACGCCCGCCTTCTTCTTCTAAAAAACCCCTAAGTTCTTTGACGGCCACGATTAATGGCAAAAACTTTTAACCCCAATACCAAAAAGAAAAACAGAACGAATATGCAAATGAGATATATTTAAAAAGGATAGAAGGTTTGGGAGAGGGGAGGAAAACTAGAATAATTTTATACGGAATTGTTGGGAATAAATTTTTGGGAGTCCACAGCCTGGAAGAAGGATACGCCCTGTCAAATAAGATTAATAATAAGAAGGATTAAGAAAGCCGAGTGTTCTCCCAAAATAAATAAAAAATTATCTTCAACCTAGGAAGGAAGGGACTCTATAAAGGTTATTTTGTATAGGAAGTTAGATTAGACAGTTAAATTTTTTAAATTAAGATAAGTGATCTATTTTTGGATCTGACTTGAATATTCAGTTTAATTGGTGGCTTATTCTCCATAGAAAGTTGTTATTTAGAATTAAGAAATTTGTTATTCTTAATAAAAGTTGTGTTAAGAACCCAAAACCATTTTTTAGATAACCCCACACCTCTGCTTAGGGAATAACCCAAGACATAGTTATCACAGGATGGCTATGTCTCAAGCTTTTATACCTTCCTTAATCGGAATCAATCATAGGGTTTCCGCTAATGACTTCCGAGATTGGTCAGAATACGAGGTGACACAATATTGTATCATCTTGTTTAAAAAAACTCGGACGTGACAGTTTGGGGGAGATAATGTTGTAATTATTTCCCGATAGGCATGTAAATCAAAAATTAATTCTCTGGTAAAGTCTTAAAAGGCTCAAAACCATTATGAATTTAAAAATCCCTTGAAAATTTAAGGGGTAAATTTTTCATATATGAGTCAAATACTTAGTAAGATTAAAAATAAATTTTGAGCTTTCGTGCTCGCTTGACTTAAGAAATTCAACAAAAGGGGGGCATTAAAAATTTTTTTAACGTTGTTTTGAATGACAGATTTCAAAAACTCATTTATTCGAAAGTTTTTCTAAATGGTGATTTTTTAGTACTTTTATATATATAATTATAAACATGTTTTGTGTTTTCATATTCTTTAAGGCCTACCTTTTTAAAATTCAATAAAGCATTAACAAAATCATATTTTCTTAATATAATAAACAATGCATACGATAATTTTAAACTCTATTTATAATTGTTATGAACATTAAAATATGTATAAAATTCTACCCTTTTAAATTTAATAAAAATAAATTTAAATAAAAAAAAAGAAATTTGAATTTTTGAACTCTAAGACATGTTTTTTATACTAAGAGGAGAAGTTATACTTTATGCTAATCTTTTTAACTAAATATCTGATCTTGACGTTTTAGCAATTAAAATAATCTACGCATCAACAAAATTAAGACATTATTGTAATAAATTTTAATGATGTTTATAAAACAGATTCAAATACACAAAAAACATGACAAAGCATAATTGTTTGGTGATATTTTTTTTAAAAAAAGAATTACATAATTACTTTTTCTAGGAGAATGATAAAATTAACCAAAATCAAGAAAGTGTCAAAAATATTTCTTTTATAAAATATGATCATATATCCGGAAATATTTTTTTTAAAATTATGTTAGCATTTGTAAGATAGTTATTACTTGTTTTGTGTAATATGGGAACACTCTAAAAATTTCGAAAAAAAGTGTTAAATATTTCACTAAAAATGGGAAAATTAAAAAACTGGTACACCCCATGAACTCAAAATGGTTGAAAAAAAATGAGTCCCCAATTTTTAAAAAATCAACTGATGGATAAAAAATTAACAAACAAATAACTTTTATTTTTACCAAATTGTTATAAACTCTCACAAATAATACTCAATACAAAAATTAAATGGGCACGGTCTTTAAGAGTTTTCTAATTAGACTCTATTATCAATAGATACATTTAAATGGAAGCAACTTTTAATGAGATTGAGACCTATAATGAGCTTACAGTGAGTTTGTTACGGATTAGTAAAGGCAACTGAATGTCAGAGTAGGAGGGGTCGTTAAAGAGGGCCCTTGAGATTCTTTCACGACTGACAGATTCCTGATGCAATGTAATTTAATTATTCTCTTCACCACTTTGAAAGTGTACTAATGCAAAACCCTAACCATTCTCCAAATAATCTCCCGCCCTTTTCTAAAGTCGCGCGGAATCTCTTAACTTGCTTCCTACATTTAATTGGGATTAAAGATAACTTTCAATTTTCCCAGAAGACAATTAAACCTGCGCAAACTAAGGCCTTCAAAACGTTCTTTGACATTATTGGGGATTAAAAAAAAGACGTTATTTTCTCTTGACTAAAATTGATGAAATCTCTTTCTATATGTAGCTTTTACAGATGTCAAACATTTTGAAAGTGAAGGAAATATTTGTCATTTTTCTGAATGCGTTGGTGTAAGATTTAAAAGAATACAGTTGCTTTCTCCTAAAGTCTACAGGGTGGTCCCGAATTCATGGTACAAATTTTTTTGGTTGATACAGGGCATTGTAACAATCATTTATCGTACAGGAATGTATGGGTGCAAGTGACGTAGTGATGCGCAAATAGAGGAAATAAAAGAAAAGAGAAATAGAATTATCGGTTGGTTGCGTTGCTGGTAGGGGGCAGTAGATGTCTAACCGCCGTTCAACATGATGCATTTCAGTAAGGGAAAACAGCATTCGCAATTGTACTGACATCTACGATGAAAGACTTTACGTATGCTGAAAATGCAGACATGTATTGCATGTACGGGCTTGAATATGGTAACGGTACAGTTGCGCTACGAATGTATCATGCGCAGTTTCCTGATCGACGAAAGACGGATCACAGAATTTTTCAGTGGTTACATCGTCAACTTCATGACGATCTTGAACATTTTGTGACGGGCTCACTCGTCTTTTCATTAACATGTACTTTGGGTTCTTTTGGGGCCAGAATTAATGGCAATTCTTTTCCAACCAAAACCCAAAGTAAAAACGGGAAGAAAGAGGCAAATTAGATAGCTTTTAAATATGAAGTTTCAGTAAGTGTGGTGGCAATTTGGGCAATGTTATGTTAGAGAGTGATACAACCGTAAAGGGTGACAGCCAACAGAGATTATCCGAAATAGGTTTATGCCCAAGGTGCATACCATTGCACTCGAGTAAGACGCTACTCCAGTATCGGATCAACGATTGGATTAAGGTAGGATTGACTATTTAATATTAGGTTGCGATATTATTGGAATTGAGATAAGGCGGGTTAGAAAATTGATAGTGGCCCGGGAGTTAGATATTTCGGTATTACTTGTATTGTGTGTTTGTTCATCGTAGATTCTCTCATATATATTACTATCTAATCTGTTAAAAGCTTAAGTTCAAGTTCTTAATAAAGATATTTTAAGAACATGCAAACTTCTCGTTCTTTAGTTGAACCTACACCTCTAACTCACGCTGATAATCCCGGAGAAGGGCACCCTAGGGGGGCATTTTCACAATTGTGGCTGATAGACCCATGTCAAGTACAATAGCTGTTGCTTATCACGTAAGAGTAAGTCATCAGACCGTTTGTAGAATGTTAAACGAAAATCGCTTACACGTCTTCTATTTTCAGGAAGTACAAGCTTTGAATCCGGCAGAATATCTTCGACTGCAAGTGGATGGTACAGCAATGCGCACTACAGACGGACTTCAGAGCTCATATGCTGAACAATTATGAATAGTTATTGCAAACTTCACACTTGTCAACGACGCTTTCAATAAAATCTTTGTCTTTCCTTTAGACCGCGTCACTTTCTATACAATAAATGATTGTTAGAATGTCCTACACCTATCTTAAAAGCTTCTACTAGGAATTCGGGACAACACCATGTATTAAGTTGTTAACTGTAACTGTAATTCAAGGAATTACAAGTTTTTTTACTAATAAGTGCTTTAATTATTTTTATTATGTAATGGATGGAAAATTCTTAATGTATAAAATAAACCGCTATTTTAAGCGAAGAAACCTGAAAAATCATGCTATTTAAAATTTTCTTCTCTTGGCAAAAACCTAAGCAGCAATGATACCATAAGCTAGTTGTTATGAAACTAAAAAGTAACTTGATCTGTTCTTTCTCCCACTTTCTTCAGTTCAACATTGTTCTTCTTTTTCTCTTTAAAATATACGATATAATCCAAAGTAATTCCTTTCTTTCTACTGAAACAATGGAGTTCTTTTATACTTGAGCAGATTTTTCCTTGTAGAGCTCGTATTTCTTTATAAATCAAAAATCTCTAATTTTTTTCATTTAGAAAAAAAAAACTTTTTCTCAGAAATGATATGGACTTTGTTATAATTCTTTGTAACACGAAAAAAAAGCTTTCTTTTTTTATAGTTATAACTTACTTTTTGCGTACTACCTTTTTTAATTAAAAATGATTTACTTTAACTCTACACAGTCATTAATACAGCGATTCTCTAACTGTAGGAGGCACGAGCATATGGAAAAGTCGAGAATAAAAGATTTAAAAAAATTATTACTTTACTGAAAGGAAGCAAAACTGAATATATTCTGACATAACAAAAAATAAAATACACGGTGAATTTTTATTGCAATTTGTTCCAATTTAAAAATTAGAAAGGGAAAAGTTAACACATAATACTTAACCTATTAATTAAAAGTATATATATATATATATATATATATATATATAATATATATATATATATATATATAATCTACTCAGCATATCTATTACTTAAAAGTAACGCATACAAAATTCAAATTATCTTGATCATTTGTAATTTTCATAATTAAGGTCGTATTGTAGCTTTAGCGTCAAAGTACATTAATAATACATTCAATACATTGTTGTTTTGTTTTTGGGGGGGGGAATGAAAGTTGTCAAATGATTATATGCAATTTTTTGTTAAAAATACATAGGTTTTTACAAATTTCTTAAAACTCTTTTTTAAATTTTTAAAATTTGTAAAACCCAATATGAACGATATTTTAAAATATGTATAAAAAGAGAGAGAAAACTTTAAAATTTTAAAAATAGGGGGGTTTAAGTTTTCAAATCCATCTCACAAGAATAAGTTCACAAAACATCTTGTTAGTTGTCTAGCTGTGAAGATTCTATTCATTTTACTCTAAAATTACTTTTGGGGATAACAAAGTAATTTATACACTTCAACTGTACTTTTTTAGCACCAATAAAACGGGCCAACAAAAGTTCTAAAAAAATTTCATCTTTTTTGAAGTGTTGGAATTCTTGACGTGAGAGTCATTTTTAAAGTATTATAGATCTTTTAAAAATTGCATTAAGTTTTTTCTGGGAATTGTGTACACATTTAATAAAAATAATTGGATTATTAACAAAAAAAAAGTATTCAAAATCTTTCCAGACGTGAAATACGTTGGTGTTTAGCGACAATAACACAAAATTTGAGCTACTAAATGGTATTTATTGATCATAGAAAGATATTTGGAGCAATAAATGAGATCTTTCCACAAATGGGTTGTTGTTTTATTGGTAATAAAGATAAATTTCACATATTAAACCTCAATTCCGTATAATCCGTACTTACCTCGGTAGATGCACAAGCACACATTCCCCTAATAGCCAATCCCTAAAGAAGTTTCGAAGTTATTACATTACCAACTTTGTTCTATTTATTGCTCTCTTTCCATTGGTTTTTAATTAAATAAGGAAAAATTAATATCGCTGTGTCTTAAAAAAATGAAGAATCTCTCTCTCTCTCTCCGTATATATATATATAAAAACAGATAAAGACAGACAGAAAAACAATATTTTGGGGGTCACTTCACGAAATAAATAAAATGATTTTTAAATTTTTTATTAAAAAAAAAATACCATTCATTTTTTTTTAATGAAATTTTTAAATTTTTCTCTAGCTGAATTAGAAGTTTTTTTAATTTTTTTTTAAAAAAAGTTGTTTACATTTGTAAACCCTAAAACATCACTGCCACCCCCCCTTTCAAATCAAAACAAAAGAAAAATGCCCCCCTTTTTTTAAATGTTTAAATTAATCAAAAAAATTTTTTTTGATCAATTTATTCAGGAAAGAAGTGGTGAAAAGTTGTAGCTGTTTATTTATTTTTTGGTAACCCATGCTATATTTTTATCTCATTAAATACAAGAATTTCTGCTATCTGGAAAAGTTTTTTCCCAAAAAAAACAATAACGGTAAAATTTTTAAAAAACTTTTTTTAAAAACTTGGTTAAATAATAAAACTTTTAAAAAAATGAAAGTTTGGAAAAAATATAAAAAAACCCAAACTTTCGATGAATTAAACGTTGATAACAGTCAGACGTTTCAACAAAAAAAAATTTCCCTTTAAAAAGAAAAAGTTAGGAAAGTTTAAAAAAGGTATTTTCTTTCTTGCTAATTTGTTCATTTGAATGTTTCTGTGAAATGACTGACTTGTACTTTTTTCTTGTGCTTTAAAACAACATTAATAACATAAATAAATGTAAAACCAAGGTATTCACATAAATTTAGGCTACAAAATTGTTAATATGTTGTGACTTTGTGGTCTTAAAAACTTTTTAATCCCAGGTTTACTAAAACGTAGTTAATAAAAAAAGATACAAAAATTATATAAGGAACAATAGACTTTCATATGGTATGAGGTCTATTAAAAAAAAAAATTTCAAAAACGGATGAATTTGTCACTTACACTAAAGGGGTTTTTTGATTATCATACATTTAATAACGCGACAAAAAAGGAACTAAATTGTCTAGGGATTAGCTGCTGCCAAAACAAATCATTTAATAATGGATGCCAAAATGTACCTGTTATGATGGTACCTGGAAAAAAAAGGACCTACTTATATAAATGGGTTACCGACAGTTGGTTTGGACACTGGGAAAGTTTTATACAAATATTTGCAGAAATGCTCATGAAATTTTAACAAATGACATATCGATGAGTGTTCGGAAAGTTACATTGTAAAAGATGGGAATATGGAAGGAAGAGGGTCTTCTTTTTTTTTTGTATCTTCCATCGCTCCGAAAAAACAAATTTACGATATACAAAATATTTGGACTCTATGGGGACTCAAAAACAACAAAAAGTTTTAAAATCAAAACCTGAATATGTCAATATTGAAAAAACTAGAATGTGTTGGTCATGTGTGTGTTTGAAAAATGATGGGGACATGACTTAAAGCGTTAAAATCAAAATTAAAAGACAAAAAAGCTTGAGGACAAAAATCTTAAAAATCCTTGGGCGACAGATGCAGAAATAGACAAATTGAAAAGATCTATTTTTTGGCATTCAAAACAACTCGTGAAAATTTTTTAGCCGGCAACTATTTGAGCTATATATTTTGATAAAATTTCCCGTTTGAAACCCCGGGTTTATGCCCCATGGGAAGTGACTTTTGGGGAGATATAATATGTCCATACTGAAAGGTTAAAAATAACATAAACACGACTTCCTTTCAAATTAAAATAAAAAAAGATTTAAGGTCTCTAATCGAAATTTGTCTAGTCTTGCTTGATAAACCTCAAAATATTGGAATGCGGAAATAGATTTGGTGTATAATTCCAAAAAAATGTATTTGTAATTGGGGACTTCAAAAACTATAGTACATGAAGCTATTTTTATATAATCAAGGCTTCAGTACCAAATTAAAGTTTTTGATGTATTGGGAAAAAACCCCTGTTTTACAAAGTACGCAAAAGTAGTTTCGGGTTTGGAAAGCAAATAGGCAGTTTTTTCAATGAACCGAAGTAAATTAAAACAAAAAAATTAAAATGTAGACAAGAAAATGATCTTGCAGATAACAGCAATCCCAAATTACATTCTGGTATCTTTGTTAATATTTAAATTTTTTCTTTAAATTCTTTTTCTCAAAAAAGTAAAATTTAACACAAAAAAAGGAACATTTTTTAAAAAAATACTTATTTTTTACCTTTAAACTTTGCACATGTGAAAACTATACAAATAAATATTTTAATGAGAGATTTTTTTCAAAAAAAAATTTTTAAAAAATATTTATGGATTAAAAAACAAAATTTTCACTGTTTTTTAAAAATTTTTACGTGTTACTCCCAAAGAAATTTTTTAAAAAATAAACAAAATTTTTAAAAAAACTCTCATTAAATTAATAAAACAAACTGTGCACACACAAAAATTTGACTACACCCTCCACTTTTTAAAATGTTCCTTAAATTTATTTTAACATTACGGGTAGGAAAAAAGCTTGAAGTGACCCCGATTCTGGGAAAGTTAAGAAAGCGCCCTTTTTTTGATTCTTAAAAAAAAAACCCTACCACAAGATATATTTATATAACAAGATATAAATGATATATGATAAAATATTATTATGAAACTTAAGGACAGTAATATTCTTACTTAATTGTTAAATCTAGGGCACAAATATTTTTTTAATTCGTTAAGCCTAACAAGGCGTGTATTACTACCTAGAAAATTTTTATATTTTTCTGTTAAAGTTTACTTTGTTATTTAAATTATTTATTATTTTTGTAGTTTCAGCATCATTAAAACATATTATTCAGCACATACAAAATATTATTCTAAGTATTTTCTTTTTTTCAGGAAAAGAAAGCGAATTGAGTTTCATTCTGGTTTACTATTAAACACAATCATATCAGCCATTTTTCAATGCAATAAAATGTTTCATTTGCGATTTGCTTCGTTAAAAAATTCTTTGGCCTTCGTTTTATCTTTCCTTCTCTTCAAGAGAGCAACATTTTCAATTTTTCTATTCCAACAGAGTAAAAAAAAATAAATAAATTTCATTTTTTCCAAAAGTTTCAGCAGTTTCTTTTTCTCTCATATTCAAATAAGTACTAAAAAGAAAAAAAAATGCAATCAATATTGTTGCAACTACGTATGTGTCTTACGTTTCACAAAAAATTCCTAAATGTGAATTAGTTATCTTATACACAATTAAATCATCCCTTGCTTCCATGAATCATGAAAAATTTAAAATGCTCACTTCTTCTAGTTTTTGGAAACTCATTTTTAGTTAATTTAGTTAAACTATTAATTTTTGACCATTCTTTGTTTCATCCTAATTAGTTCTGAGCAGTGGCATAACGCAGAACATTTGGACCCCCCTGCAAAGTCGGGTTTTGGGCCCCAAAGTTGAATTTTATAAAGGGCAGTACTTGACGGCAGTCAGGCTTTGGGCCTCCTAGAACCCTGCCCCCTCCCCGGGATGCGGGAGTTGCGGGGGTGTACGTTACGCCACTGGTTCTGAGTAAGTATTGATCCTTCATTATTGGTTCTTTTCTATAATTTCATTTTAATGCATTCGAATTAAGTTAGCAAAAAATATTCCTTTAAAATAACATGATAGGAACAAGGTTTTAAGTTTAATTTGAATAATAATAATGTAATATAATGTTTAATTTGAACTAGTCGAATAATTTAAGGAATATGCTTCCATTGATTTTTGAATTTTTTGATAGCCTTGGCATAATTTTATTATTATTCATAATCTTTGAGCTTTGCAAATTAAGTCTTTAAAAAATGTAATTTTTTATATGCGAAAAGTTATCAATGACAAAAAAAAATGTAAACAGCTATTCATTTCAAACTTTATGTTATAAAATCTTAAAATAAGTGGAATGCATAATTTTTTTTTAATCAAAATAAGCAATAGATATTTTTGTAATGTTTCATCCTCACATCTAAAATTACATTTCAATTATATTTCCAGCATGGAATTAACACAATTCTTCAATTATCAATAATTATTTTCTTAGATGCTTAAAGATGCTTAGAGCTTAGATGTTAAAAACAGCAATAAATTATAAATAAAGAAACGCTGATATTTGTTTTTAGAATTCGATTCATGCTAGTATAAAAGGAAAAATAGCTAAATGATCCCTACATTGAAGTATATTTTTACTATATTTTAACTTTATAACCCTTCCCGACTAAACCCGAGCTGACTTGGGCAGGCGAAAGTACAATCCTGGCTCATCACGGGTGTAGCTAGGGCACTGTGAAATTTACACTGCGCAATCACTTTTCCCCGAATTATTTCACATGGGCTTTTTATGATTTCGAATAATCGAAAAGTACCACTCGGTGGGAATTTCTGTAAAAAGAGGATGTCCTTCTGCTCAGCACCCCTCTTCACGTTTGTCTGAAAGACACGTTGTTAACTACATTCCCCCAACACAGAAGGAAACTAATCCAACACCACAGTGCATTATTTGCTGCTCAAAGAGAGACAGTAAAAGGAAGAAGGTAAGAAGAGAAATAAGTTTCTGCAATCCAGATTATGACAAAGCCCTCGTGTAGCTGAACAGTGTGACGTTAATATTCAATCAATCAATCCAGATTATGATGTTGGATTTTGTGCAATATGGTGTTTTTGAATTTATCATACACGATCGAAATTTGATTTATAATTTCATAATCATTTATGTAAATGTAAAAGATGCAAATAAAATTTTCAATTTAAGATAAAAGATTGGTATTCTACACTTTATATTTATATGCACGAATTGACTTCAATGTCTAATAATTTCTGCTATACAGAAAGCCTTTACAGGTAAATTACTCATTTTTAAATAGATTTTTTTACATTAGTTTTTAGGAAATGCTATTATGTGAAAAGGGTATATATGTTTGAAGATAAGCTTAAAAAAAGTGACATTTCTTGATCCACAATCCAGAAATAAAATGAGCCTGGAAGCGATTAATGAGGAAATAAGTCAACTTTAATTATACTTTTCTCTTTTACAAAAAAAGAAGAAAGAAAAAAAGGAAAAAGAAACCCTCTGAAAAATAGTTTGTTTTTTAAAGAAATTAGATTAATAAAATAAAATAAATATATTTATACTTGTAAACAATGGGATATTTAATCTGTACTTAATATCTAAGACAAAATATTATGATACGAATTAACATTGGTTTTTGATATGATTTTATAAAAAATTGCTGATAAGAATGAAGAATATTGTAGAAAACTGTTTCTTTTTACCATCTATAAATCAGTACTATTAGAGTGCCTAACTGGCAAATAGTATGTATATAATTGGTTTTTAATATCTCTAAAATGTTTTTTTTTTCTATTTAACATTTAAGTTTTAACCCCTTGCGTACCAGACTGCGCTTTATAGCGCACGTACAAATTCCAGACTTCTGGGGATACTCACCTTGATGTTGCGATCCACATTTCATTTTTCCTTTTTTTGCTGACTAAAACACACGTTCATTGGTGTTTCGCTTCGTTTTCTGAAGTTTGTATAACTATTTTCGTTGTTTATTTTTACTTTTTGTTGCCAATATGGCATCATCGCTGGATTTCAAAGAAAGTGATACTGAATTAGAATATTTGCCACAAACCGATGACTGAGACAGTTACGAATGTATCTATTTGTGACGAAGAATATGAAGAAGAAACGGAACAAATTTGACAACACATTTATGTAACGTATGTAAAAAAGCTTTTTGTTCCAAAGGGAAAAGAGAGAGAGAGATTTGTAATTTTAATTCTAATTTTCCTATTTTTTTCAAAGTTTTGCAATCCAGATATTTTGTAACTTAACTTTTGTAGTTTTACACAATTTCAATAAAAGAAAATGTGCCTTATAATGTTTCCTGTGCTGGTTACACTGGTTGTACATATTGGTTGTACTGGTTGTACTCTGGTAAGCCATATATTCACGTGAGGTTACAATGGGATTTTGCCTATACATAGCATGTATCCACTAGTGATTACATGGTACGCAAGGGATTAAAGCATTTTCTGCACCACTTAAAAATACTAATAGTTTTAAAAACTTGTAGCATTTTATTTTATAAATAATATAAAAATATAAAGTACTTCACTGTCAGAATAATTTCTTTCACTTTCTGAAATCTGAATTAAGGAATCCGCCTACGTTCGGAACCGTGATTTTAAAAAGGAGCATAAATGGATAGTTTTCATGATATTTAGTGTCAGTTAGATTAGAATACATGCATAAAACTGTTTTAAGGACATTTCGGCAAAAAAAATTTATTTAAATACAATATTTCGGCAAAAAATTAACTTAGAATAACCTTTTTTCAAAATGTTCTCCTTTTGTGAAAAATACTTCTATTATAATAATATTTTGCCTGTATATAGCTCATCCCTTTGTACAGAGGCTCAACTATGATTTTTGAAAAATTTACATTATTTTCAGTGTTACAACCATTTGAAATAATTATCGGCGTTTTTTTCTTAAAATTTCTGCCCTCTGTTGTCGTAAAACATGGATGAACCCATTTCTAAGTTATATATTTCAAAAATTCTAGTTGAGCCTCTGTACAGATGTTTGAGCTATATAGAAGCAAAATATTAATATAATAGAAGCATTTTTCACAAAAGGAGAATATTTTGAAAAGGGGTCATTCTATGATCATTTTTTGTCAAAATATTGTACTTAAATAATTTTTTTATTGTAATACTATTTTTAAAACAATTTTATATCCGTTTTCTAATCTGTGACACTAAATATCATAAATATTATCCATTTATACGCTTTTGCAAAATCATGGTTCCGAACGTAGTCGGATACCTTAAATCCTTCTTACTGATAAGTTTTCACCAAGGCACCGATCAGTCTTGTGCCAGCAATAAAAGCATAAAAGATAAATTTAGATTTTTAAGTTAACAGCATCAAATTTAAATTGATTCCAAATAAAAAAAAACGGTGTGTATACATCGGAAACATAAAATATATTTTAAAATTTTCAGAAGGATTTTCTTTATAAAATAGTCATAAAACCATACCTCAAAAGTAAAAAAAAAAAGACAGAAAGCTCATTTCTTTAAAAATTTTATCTATATTAAATCAATAAAAAATAAACGACAAATATCGTTTATATTATTATGATACTAGAACTGCGCTGATGTTCAATTGTAGTTATACTAAAGCGTTGCAAAGGAAATTGGAAAAATGATAGTCTAAATTTTTAATATGTTTTGTTTCATATTCAGAGCAAAGACAATAGCTTTTAATTTTGTATTAGTAATTTAATACACTTAATAAAAAGAAAAAATGAACTTATACATAATTTCATAGACTAGCAGCATCAAATAAAGTGTTCATCACCTGGTAATTAAATCAAAAAAATTATCCTAAATTTTTTCTGAAAAATACATGCTGCGAAAAATCATTGATTTTCCCAAGAACCATTAGCCTATCTAATGTTTATTTTTTAAGGGCTCACATATTTTGAGTGTCTGTATATTTAATCCAAATAAATTTATGCAGTACAGTCCAAATGAAGTAACATAATTCACTTTGTTATAAATTATTATTACTTCTGTAAATGAACTAACAAGTAACTTTACTTTAAAGGAATTGATTGATTATTTCTTGATGCTGCATTTCAAAGCTATTAGCGACAAACCTTGTAATTTTGAACCACAGTCAAGTGACGAGAATGTCATCTGACCTGGCATCTCAATCTCCAAATTACATGATTACTCCAACATGAGGACTCTGAGACTCGACAGATTTAAAATTCATCAGCCACTCTACACAGCAAGTCTTTAGTGCAGCTAAACTCAACTTGAGGCCCACATGCGGCCCAAAGGGCATTTTAAGTGGCCTGGTCATGGCCCATTGCTATGAAAAATTCATTTTTTTATGAAAATTTGGTGGAAAATTCTTTGTTAAAAAATCAAATATGTCAAGAGTTTGCTTTTTGCTGTCGATGTCATATGGAATTTGAATTGAATTGAATCGTGAATTGATATTTTTTCTGATTAGTGAAAATGGACAACAGTCGAGTAGCAATAATTTTATGAGTAGAATTAATTTTTAACTATTTTCCATATCTTGCAAGAGAAAAATATTCATAGAAAATAGATTGGCAAAGAGTGATTCGTAAATGCTTCCAATTTAGAAAAATTTTAGTGACAAAAATAAAAAATATAAAATTTAATTAAAAAGCAAAATAGGCGTTTTAATATTTTGATCAATTTCTACATTTTAAATTTTCTGTTATCTTGGTCTTAAAGCAGTTATCCCCCTACCTCCTCCATTAATTCTCATGTGCGACCCACGTAAAATAGTCATCATATGTATACGGCCCGCATGTAATAACTTACATATGTGTGCGGCCCGGTAGAATAAAAGGTTGAGTAGAACCTACCATTCGACAAAAATAGCACTAGACATGCTGCTACGGTAACCTCATATAAAAAAAATAATACATAAAAACAATAAATATTGTTTGGAATATCAAAGATATATTTGTCCATATAAGTCTCATGCTAGTTTAGTCTCTACATTCTCTACATTTTCAATCCTATTTATTGTTATTACAAAGATAGGATGTTTATGCCAGTGAGTAACTTGATACATTCCTCAAGCGAAATAAGTATTGACATATTTATTTACATGTCATTCTTTCTCATGGATCTCATCTAAACTAATTCCAACAAACAACGATATAAGAAATAATTTGATAAAGGTATAGGATTATATGCAATAAAAAAATTAGAAGTTTCATATATTTCGCATCAGATTCATAGGAAGGCTTTCCTAATTCCGTTTTCTACATCTTTCATTCAACGAAAGAAAGAAGACAAGATTTATTTGTTCTTTATAACTTTATTGGCTTTATCTAGTCTGATCAACTTACAACTTTTTCCTTAATTGAATTTATTTATTTAGTTTTATTTATTTATTATTTACATTTATTATAACTTTATTATTTTGTCGTAAAAATTAAGGGTTATTACATTAATTATCAGGTTTGTATTCTTTTTCATTGTATTAGTTATTTGTTTTTCACATGTGTTCCAACTTTGATTTTTTAATTTTTTTTTGTGTATTATATATATTATATTTATCCTTTTGTGCTTCAATAATTCTTTACTAAAGTGTAATTTTTGTGATGTACTCAATTTATGTTCTTGTTAACTTCATATTGTAAAATGTGGTACATTTTTGGAGTAGTACATTTAGAACATTTAGCTAATAGTACATTAGCTAGTGTAGTACATTTACAGCTCATTTCTGAATACAAAAAAATTAATAGACTTTTGAATTTTCATCACGTTACCTTTATTGAGATTAGTGCATTATTGAAAGACAAAATAGTACTGCTTGAGAAAATAAAATAACATTATTTGTATTTTAGCAATAATAAAAATTAATTTTTAATTTAAAAACATTTATGATTGTACAACTTTATTTATAGCTTGTTGATGTTTACATATTACTGAAATTGTTATAAAATTCGTTTGTAGTATTATTTCAGCAAAACTTCGTAGTTTTAAAATGATGAACAAAAAAGTGCCTATTTCAACTTTTAAGAAATAATTGATGGATTTTTTTAAATCCTTACTTGCGTATGTGAAGTGATAGTTTCGAGGTTTTTAGTATCTGTATTACTATTAATTAGAAAGATATAATTCATAATTGAAATTAGTGATTTTGTTTTTATGCATTGTTTATTATTAAATGAAAATACTATAGTTTTTATTTTAGACACATAAGCAACCGAGGACTTAATTTATTACAATTTAAGCATTCAGAAATATTAGTTTTTTAACATAACATTTTCGGAATAAATATAATACCACATTTTTTTATAGAGTTCCGTGCTACTCTGATTTCAATAATTTTTGACAGT
This sequence comes from Trichonephila inaurata madagascariensis, assembly GCA_019973955.1. NCBI lineage: Eukaryota > Metazoa > Arthropoda > Arachnida > Araneae > Nephilidae > Trichonephila > Trichonephila inaurata. The sequence goes on along the minus strand of BMAV01013821.1, from coordinate 21,199 downwards.
TCTTACTTTAGTCTGAAAATATTTGTTTTTTATTATAAAGAAATAAACTGATTCGTCGTAGCCATATTTATAATAACAATACTCGTGCAGAAATCAAATCTCAAAATATAAATAATGCAAAAAGAACGAAATATTATTATTACACAATATTCTCTTTCAATTTCCTGAGGGATATTGAAAATGAAAATAAATGGAAAATTTCTATTAGGAATCTTTCTTTATAAACATTAATGATACCATTTTCAATTGCAGTAGACTTTATCTTTTAACTTGCTTGTCAAAAACAGGTATTGAAATCAAAACCATGCGAATGAAATATACTTCAATCCGTGGGATGGAAAAGGGGAATTATTTATAAGAATGAAGAGATTTGTGCCTGTGTTAAATGTCCCTATTCAAAATGACTCTGTGGGTAATTCTATCAAATAGAAGATAAAAAAAAAAGTTGAAATAAACTCATTTTCCTTTATTTTCTGTTCTTCTAAGTTAGAAGATCATCAATTTTAGAAGATCGTATTCAACCGTCTTTGCTAGGATCAAGTGCTAAGAAAATGAGATGTTATTGCAAAGGATGTCCCTTCTACATATTTATTCATCTTCTGTTTTCTTTCTTCCTTTCTCGCTTTGTAGAGTTCCGCCGAGCCGTGAAATTGAAAGATACACAGCGTTCTCGGATAGAAAATAGCTCATGTCGCTCAAGAGTCCATTACCTTCATAAAAGATTACGATAAAAATCGATTCTTTGGCCGTGAACTAAGTCATTTGGATAACGTTTGCTTGATTGACATATGACTGGAGTGAATAACGAAAAGACAATTCTATTGAAGATTGTTCTGAAAAATATGAAACCATTACTTGCTCGAAATTGATACGAAGATTTGAAAAAATTGATATTTTATTTTATTTTTTAGAATTTTCAAAATAACTGAAAAACGCGATAATTCATCTCAAAACATAAATGTCGTGCTTTTGTATATATACAACCTCTGACAATGAAGTTCGGGGAATAGTCTTGTAACAATAAAGTAGATGAAATATTAACGAAAGGTACCTTACTGTCCTTCGAAATAGTCACTTCCCATAAATATGCACCCTGAGATCTGCTATACATACAATAGAAACTTTGCAAGAAGTCTTCTTTTGGGATGGAGTTCAAAAGCCTCGTCACGTTTCGTTGGATGTCAGGAATATCGTCAATATCGATAACACATTATCCTCATCCTTAAATTCTAGGTAATGATTTGTCGCTCGGATCCACATTTAATCTGCAATTCATCTGCTATCATGCGCACAGTTAATTGACGATCTTTAGCGATTAATTTCCTCACTTACTTAATGTTTTTGTTACTGACGGAGGTCGCCAGTCTTCCTCTACGGGAACTGTCAGAAACACTTTCTCTGCTTTTCTAAAACGGGCTAACTACTCGTAGGCACACTTTATGGACAGTGCTTGATCTTCATAAACACGTACCAACATCGCATAAGTCTATTTCGGTGTCTTGCCAAGCTTAAAACAAAACTTTAAATTGATCTTTTGTTCATTCATTTTCCTGTTCTCATTTTGAACCAATAACAAGCACTTTGTAAAACAAGTCTTACACGAAACTCAAATGAGTCTCAACTGAACAACGGTGGGAGAAGATGGTCAACACCTGCTGCTACACATGTGCAGCGTTTTGTTTCTCCAGTGTTGCCAGATCGGCCGTTCTGACTTCATTCACCGAACTTTATTGTCAAAGGTTGTAAATATAAAGCAATCGAATTATTTAACAATTAACTAAAAATATAGATTATGTACATAGATCGGATTGAAAGCATGTAAATGAAACTATTAAAAATTATTTTATTGTGACATTTATTCTTGAATTTTAATTATTGGCTGTATTATTGATGGCGAAATTTAAAATCGTCTGCGGGTCACTGCAGACAATCTAAAATCTTTGTATTTGAAATTATAATACTACTAGGTGTACAAACATATGTGCATAAGTGACGTTTTCCTGTTCTAGAAAAACCTATAAATGATATTCAATTTACATATAAAATACATTTAAATGTATATTATGTATTTTTCCTTAAATATAATTTGATCTTAAGAATATATGCAAATTTCGATATTAAAAATGTTCAGGATAAAATGATGCATTTTACTCCATATTTGAAACGAAATTTACTTCAATTCCTTTTTGTTCTGTTAAAGTAGAAAACATTGCTTATATATAATTTGCATTTAAATTACAGATAAATAATTATTATCATGTCAATAGCTGATATTCGTAAGTACAAAAAGATCTACGATGTATTATTCTATGAATCCCTGAATAAGTATTTAAGCTTATGAGATATGTTCGTATATTTAATTTTATAATTTCTAAGTGAAATCAATTTCTATATAAATCTATCATATTAATTCTACATCTCAGTTCCCGTTCACAGTGAGCTTACGTTCATTTCCTGAACTTTTTATGCAGCTATTCAACAATTGAAGTGAACTGCGTTTCCTGACTAAATGTATAATAGTGTTCTTGGACACACTCGAGAGAAGATATTGATGCTGCGAATTGCACTACATCTTAAATAGAAACACTTCGAAGACGTCATTGTAATTTTAGATATATTTTTCTTAAAATTTGTCTATTTATAAATATACAGTTATATAAGAGATAATATCTAATTTCGCATATTTCATCTTTTTCCTAATTCATTATTTGGTTTGTCAAAAACTGATGTTTATTTTATTTTTATCTCTATCGGTTTTGTGAGAGCCTATAAAACCAATTAATTAAACAAAATGAAATGTTTCAGTTTTATTTTGACTTGAAAAAATTAATTTTCAGTAACCTCTGGAACTATAACTTTTATACGAAATAAGGTTGTGACATAGCCATCCTGCGATAGCTATGACGTGTTGGATCCGCGTTAGCTAGAGGTGTGGGATTATCTAAAGGATGAGACATTTTATAATTCTTAATACAACTTTTATTAAGAATAACTTAAATTACTTATATCTAATGAACAACTTTCTTTAAGTGAGAATAAGCCACAAATTAGACTGAATATTTAAGTCAGATCACACAACTAGATCACTTATCCTAAGTATAGTTAATTATCTGCCTAATCTAGCTTTCTATATTATAATATCACTTAGAAAGTAACCCTCCTACCTTGGTTGAAGACTCATCTATTCTGCTTCTTGTAAATAGGTGTACTCAGGTACTATTACTCTTCCTTATGAATATTATTATCGAAGATGGGCGTTTCCTTCTTCCTTGTGAGTAGGCCGTCTAACACTTGTTCCGAACTGTTCCACACTAAGCTTTCTCTAAGATTGCCATCTTTTCTCACTAAACCTTCTATCCTTTTAAAGTATATCTTATTTGCATTTTTGCTTTGTTTTTCTTTTTGGTATTGGGTTGGAAAAGTTTTGCCATTAATCGTGGCCGTCAAAGAACGTAGGAGTTATGTTAGAAGAAGAACGCGAGAGATGTCACAAGGTCAGACCTAACCAACATAACAAATACGGGGAGAGTATTGTATTTTGACCAATCTGGAAATAATTTATATTCTAACGTAAAAAAATTATTTTCATACTTGAAACAGATCTAAAGCTTTTATCATTGTATTCTCTTCGAGTTATAGAGCTAAAGAACTTTAAGACATTTTATTTCCAAAATGTGCATCTTTTATTCCTGACAGCATTTTCCCTTTTTTATAACCACTGCATAAATTTTAATGCCAATAAATATTATTAGTTTAACTTGCTTATATTTATTTGAAAGAAAATCACTGTTCTTTCATTTTTTATCACCTATCTACATAATTCATTTTTTTCATGATTCAGTGTGATAAGTGAATTAAATTAATATAAAATATTCAAATTAGTTAAGTCTTTTTACAAGCTAATATAAAAATTGTAACAGAAATTTGAAAGTCATTAAATGCTAAATCTGTCCATATTATTAAATTATGTCAACATTTATCATTAAAGTTAATAAAAACATTATTTTAAAGAACAAAATGTTTGAGATGCAAGAATTTTCTTTGATAAAAGCTATTATTTAATGTAAAAAAAAGAATTAGTAAATTATATTCTTGTTTCTTCTGAATCTGAAATTGAATTATGATATAGAACTAATTTTGTTTCATATGAAAATTAAAAATGAATCTTCAACATTTCGAATTTCACAACAAAAAAAAAGAATGAGACCCAATTTAGTTAGTGAGTAAAGAAAGATTTTGTATCCGAATTCAGTTCATTATAGCTTATAATAAATTAACATATTTCCAAATCGAAAATCATAAGTTGTAGAGTATTACTTTATGTTTTATATCCATGAATATTTTTAGATAAAATATTTATTAGAGTTTGAAGAAACTATCTTCTCGTAATATTGTTATTTCCAGATTTTTCGCGAACCACAATTGAATTCCTTAGAGACATATCTCGACGTTTATTTTTCAAGATTTGCTCTGATCATCAGATACACTCACGATGAGTTACGTTTTTTTTCATCCTTGAGTTATTTAATGCTACACTTCTCAAAAATAAAAAACAAAAAGTTTACAATAAAGTCACCTATTTTAACATTTCGGATATATTTATTTTTTCATAATGATAATCTCATTTTTGAAAGATTTGATAAAACTTGTACCATATTTAGAAAAAGCTTACATTTTTAGAAGAATACTATGGATCGAATGAAACTTCTCATGTAATTATAATTTTTATGCTCACCTAAAATTTGAAATATTTTCATAATTTAAAATGATATCAGTTTGTTGGGCCGTGGGTAGCCTAGTGGTTAGAGCATCGGACTCCATACCGGAAGGCCTGGGTTTGATGCCTGATGCCACCAAATACCCTCCGAGTACACACGGAGTACGTTCTGGTTAAATCAGTTGGTCCAAAAGTCTTGTGAACGGTCGCAGCAGAAACCACGGGTGCAGGGGGCTGGAGAATATATTTTTCTCCCCTCCTGCTTCACACCTAAATTGTGGAGGTGGAGATAGGTGGTGTCGCTATCTTTCGTACAGAAGTCCAACATCAGTCTCAGCCTCTGACGACTTTCATTCCTTTCCTTGGGGAAGGTCACGGCAACAACAACAACATCAGTAAGTTGTATTGCGTGAAGATTAAAGTGCCTCTCTCATCGAGAAACTATTTCTATGTATATTATATTTCTAACAATGGTTATCTCTTGTAAAATTATTAATGTACAGTATTGCTTTCGAAATAAAACTAAATTTTACATGAAACATATATTCGAAATTTATTTTGAGAGGTATCGGTAATCTTAGAGTCATGGTCTAAAACAGGGGTGTCCAACCCAAATGACCTTGCGGGCCACTTCGGAAAAAAATGCAAAACATTAATCATGCGGGCCGCACATAAAATATGCACCTTTGTATCAGATTTGAAACAAAAACATTTATTGAGTGAAAACTAAAACAGAATGAATTATTATTATTAGTTTTCATTATTATGTATACAGATATAGATAATATAATAATGTTTGTGTAATATAATAATGCAATGACCAAATGATGTTTAAAATATTACAGTGCTATTTTCATGAAAAATTACGTGGTGTTCTATTGAATTGATCTTTTCGTTACTATTGTTGAAATTTGTTAAAGCCAGTCATTCGCAAACGATTAAGTATGCACGTCCTTTTATCTTACCGTCCTGAATATTTTCTTTTTAAATTTTAAAGTATCTCTGATTGTCTCTTGCTTTTTGGGCACTCCAAACAGAAAAGGAGGAGGAGAAACGAAAGTCACCCACACAGAGAATCCTGTACCATCCATAGTAAAGGATATGTATAATGCAATTTGAAATTTATTAAAAAAGTAATTTACTATAAAACTCAATGTAATCCGTTTGATAAAATTTTCTACATCATTTTTAATTCTGTACTTGATTATCAAAAGGATTTATTTTAAAAACAAGAATAGGTAACAGGCAAATACATTGTGTATATATATATATATATATATGGTACATTGTGTGTAAAGTGTGTATATATATATATATATATATATATATATATATATATATATATATATATATATCAGTAGTACACAGAATTTTTCAAGGGGGTGCTGGGGCTTGAAAGTTCACCATACTTGTATCATTGCTATTTTTGGATTTTTGTCGATTTTCAGGAACAAAACTCAGTAAAACTAATAATTGAATAAATAATTAGCATTAATTAATAAAATTAATCATTAATAACAAATATTTTCTAAATTAAATTTACATTATACTTAGAATTTCCAACCACTCCGGAAAAATCAAGCGCTTTTGGGGGTCCGCCTGTCCCAAAGCTACTGATATATATATATATATATATATATTACGTAATTGTTTTGGAATTTTTCTGCTTTAAGAATTTGGAGAATTTGTTTCAGAATAGTAGTCAGTGGTTTTATCATACTTTCTGCGAATTTTTATATACTTCGAATTTTTGTTTATTTTATTTGGTTTTTCCTACCGAGTTGCAAAGGGGCGCCTTCAAATTAGTTTAACCCCACTTATTCGGTCCTAAGTCCGAAATTGCTTTCTGACTGGCTAGGTTCTTTTGCATAGTTCATTTTTTGTATTTTTTTATAAATTTGATCTTCATGTTTTGCTTTTATAGTTTTATTACGTTATTTCTTGTTATGTTCATTATCTATTATTTCTGGTTTTTGATATATTATACAAATTTCTTTCATATATATATTATATATATATATAAATTTCCTCAAATAAATTTCAAAATGAAGAAACTTTAAAAAAATCTGATATTTAAAATTTTTTTAAAAAAAAGTCGGTGGGCTGCAACTTACGTACTGGCGGGCCACGTGTTGAACACCTCTAGGCTAAAACAACGACATTCGAGTTTGTTAAGTATCGGTAAAAAAAAAAGTTAAAGACAAATATATAATTTATCATAAAACTCAATAAAGACCAAAGTATAACCTATTTAGGTACTCCAATGTAAAATTGATTGATTATTTAAGTCGCTTTTCGAAGTAACTCGAGAGCTATTGAAGACGTTCTATCTCGTAATTTTGCACACTGTCATATGACAAGGACGACACTTGAGATGGAGCGTTACTTTCCAAACTTAAGCTTAACCATAAAAATAAATACGCATATTTTAACAATTTTGTGCATATTTATTAGGATGGATTTCTGTTCTTACAGATACTAAGGTTTTTGGTTTATTTTATATATAAATTCAGACAAGTATGTTTCGCATTACGAAAAAATATTCAAATTTCTACGGCAATCTTCACATATGCATAAAAAATAAAACACTCTCTTCAACTATTTTTTCAAATTTTTAAATTTAAAATATCGAATAAACAGTTCAAAAATATGATCGAGACATATAGTCTTTAGGCGGGCCGTGGTTTGTTCATCAGTAATCTGGAACAGTGGTTACCAATCTTTAGAACTTCATGAGCCACTAAATGCATAATTTTACATTTGGAGGATCATTATTATGATAAACTACTATATGGAGAACCACTATAAATACATTGTTACTTATTTACGTCTCTATTTACATTTTAATAAAACTGAAGAGAGACTTTTCAAAAAAATATGAATAAACAGGCAATGGAAAGTAATATCAACAAACTAGTGTTATGCCGCTAATTTACAATGGTTGCCAACCAATTCTTACTTTTAAACGTCGTTACATATACCTACAAAAATAACTAAAAAGTTGCTAAACTAGAATTTTACTAAAAGTAGTAGCTATATATATATATTTTAAAAAGTATAATTCATATGAAAAGAAGATTTTAAGATTTTGTTTAGAGGAATTCAAGAAAATGGCTCTTGGTGAAGATCAAATTTAGAACTCTATCACTCATATAAAGAATCTGACATCATCAAAATACAACGAATTAAATGGGTATGCCCCCTTGTTAGAATGAACAAAGACCACACCACTAAAAAGTCTTCAATGCCCAACCAATTGACACACGGAGAAAAAGGTAAGACATATCTAAGATGGTTTGATGGCCCAGTAAAAGACTTCTTAGTTTTGAGAACTAAAACTTGGAGATACTAGCAAGAAGACTGGCCTGGAAAAGGCCTCTTAGAAGGCCAAGGTCCACCCCGTGCAGTCAGGTAACTTATTCACAAGAAACATTCAAATTAATATAATATATTAAGATCGATGAATTTTTCTAAGTACTTGATTGTGAGTGAAAATCTCTAATAATCTTTGAAACCAAATGTTTAAAAATGTTGTATTTTGAATATCGAATCACCACTGATATCTCCACCAAACAAGTTGATAAAGCATTTTTTTTTATTCCTTATTTGTTTATTTGACATTCAGATGATTTAAACATAAGGAAATGAGAAAATAAGAAAAAGAAATAAAATGAAATAAAAACAGAATTCTTTTATTGTTTTTATTTTGTCTAAAAATTGGAATAATATCCCTCTAAGCATGTTAAATATAATGATTCAATTACGCACTATCAATATTTTTATTTAATCTCATTAAACATATTGAAACAAGTTAGATTTTTTTTCTTTTTAACACCCATTTTAAAAGATGCTAAATTTCGAATCTCAAAAAATTCAAGTTTTCCTTCCAAAAGAAGTATGATAGGAAGGGGAAAAATACAAAAATACGATTACAATTTAGCTTCAGAAAAGGGTTTTATTGTTTAAATTTCGGAATTTTAAAAAAATTTCAGTTTTATGTGCAAACAATGTTTTTTCCTCTAATAGTGTCTTTAAATTTCTTTCGAGTACTAATTCTCCTTCTTCAAAGATTTGATATGACAAGTTCTAAAATGCTGATTAGATAAAAAAAAACATATCCTTGCTTCACCGATGAGTAAAATAGTTTTATTTTTCTAAAAGATGTTGAAAAACTGGAATTATTACTTTCAGAAACATGACAAATAGCTATCCTTACAATTCTCAGTATACATATATTAATTTAACTTGAACACATCACAATAGGAAAAGTATTTCTCTACTTATTTCTATGGTTTTGTGTCTTATTATGTAAGTCTTCACGGTGTTTTTTTTTTTTTTCTTTTTGCTCAATTATGAAAAAAACTTTTAAATAATGAATTTTAACTTTGAATAAAATCGTTAAGAAAAATTGCAAGTGTAAAGAACCAAGGAGAATTTTTTTACAATTTTTTGAGTGAGTAAAATTATTTCTATTGAAAAACTAAACAATTCAAAGTTAGATTTTACTGTTGTTACAATGAAAGGATTAATAAAGAATTTTCATGAGACTAAGAAAATGTAAATTATTTTTGTAGTCAAATTTCTAATTCTTAGTAAAGTAGTTCTCAGTAACAATATTCCATTAATTTCATTTGTTCAATATTCTATCAATTTGTGTTTTAAGTAAAATTTACATCTGAAACTAATGAAGCTTTATTAAAATATTGTTTCATATGGGCGATATAATTGAATGGATAATAAAAATGTGAATATGTTGAAAACATTTATAACCTATCTAAAGGAGCAATTTAATTTCGTTTAATCATATTTCTATAAATTAATTCAAAAAAGAAATTTCTAAAGTATGATATTTAGAAATATAAAAGGGAGGAATTCTGAGATCTCTTTTATAAAATGTGACCGTCTGGCTTGATTTCCTTTGAAATTTTGGATAATTTGTTGAAATTATTTAATGCATTTATCAAACATTGAAAATGTAGTTCAGTTTTATATTTTGATCGAATATGATTACTGCTTTCAAACTATTAATTTTTATTTTCGCAATATAATATTTGTACTTTTTAAAACATTAACAAGCAAAACTAATTCCATTATTATTCAGCAGTTGATGCTATGTTTATAAATATATGTTTACAAAAAATTATGTTTATAAACATTATCAATTTGTTATAGAGGCGTTTTTTTTTTTACTGTAATTTAGTTTGAATTTTACGACAGAAATTTTTAGCATTCAAATTCTTCTTCTAAACAATTCAACAGATGTATAAATTAATAAAAATCTAAATTAAATACTTAGTAAGAAGTGTTTAGATAAGATATAAAAATCTAATGTGTGAAATTTTTGCGAAAAAAATTCATCCACGCTTTTGAAAATTGGTGTTCACTAATAACAGCTTGTCAACTTTTAAATTTTAATTCGTCATTCAATCTTTACCGTTTAGTTGATGCGTATGAAAATAAAATTACTTTTATTAAAAAAATAATAGCTAAAGTTTTAACAAAATAAAAGAAATTCAATTCAGTGTTAAATTCTGTTGTCTCATTTGGAGAAAAATATTCTGCTCTATGTAAACTTTTCCATGAGTTACATCTTCGCTTGCAAAAAGAACAGGGGCATTTTTTTCCCCTTGGCGATCATCTTCAAACGGGGTTGGCGAGTTCCCTGACTAGCAACCCTGACCGAAGAATTCCGCGGCTTCTATATACTTGGGGGAAAGGCGCGATGTTTACAGTGACTGACTGTCAGTACTGTTCAAGAAATTTGCCGGGGCAAGACATGTGACTCCACATGAGTTTAGTAACATTCATCAACATGCGTCGCGTAGCGTTGTGTTTAATTTTGTGAGAACTTAATGAAAGGTATATGGATGCAAAAAGAATAAATATTTAATTGATATTTATTGAACTAGAAATTGACTATGATAGGCTTTGAAAAAGAACTTGGAACCACGAGATTTTTGTCCATGTGTTTACAAACTTCCTTGCTTCTAGTATCAATATTTCACACGGGCATTTCAAGCGTTAAAGGTAAGATTTATGAATAAAATATTTTACTTAAGTGATGCTCTTATTTAAGGATTTAATTCGATTCTAGTATCGAAACGGAATATTGTTTTTAAAAAATAAATAATATGGGTTTTTATAAAATATAGTAGCATAACATTCTTGTATGAATCGTTATTACTTTTATCTGTTATTACTTTTACAATTGAATGCCAGCAAACAAACTGTGAAAAGAAATTTTAATTTAAGTATTATAGAATTAAATCTTTTTTTTAAGAAAGCATTTGTATAAAAATTTTAACTCCTATCGAGAAAGTGCGGCAAGTAGATTTATTAATTTTAAATCTATGTATCTATATATATATATATATTTATATCTCTTTCAGACTCTCTCTCTTTATATATACATATGTACAGTCGAACCTCTATTTAACGAAGTCTCCAAATCCCGAAAAAAAGTTCGTTGTATGGAAAATTCGTTAAATAAAAATTCATTTTTTAATATACTTTAGAAACCAAGTAAAACAAATTTTAAAATTATAAACCCTATCTATTATTTATAAAAAGTAATTTTTCACACTTTTTTTGTAAATTGTTATCTATTTTATATATCTTACCTATCACAAAAAGAGCTGCAAGGAAAAAAAGAAGAAAAAAATTGTCCAGGAATACATCGTATTTTTAACTTTAAAAAATAATTTTATATTAAAATTAATGAATTTTTTAATGACATTTTCTAATTTTAAGCATATAAGTTATTTTAAACATACACTGTTTTGTAACCAGTACTTTTAAACATACACTATCACATGCGCTCTGAAATTTAATTACAGATAAAATCTTAATTTTATATGAGTTTTTTGTTTGAAAAATTATGGAAATTTTAATGCTCTGTGTGAGTTAGACACCTGGTAAACCAGTTCAAGGTCATTGAAAAATAATTTGAAAATTGCCCTGAAATATTTTAAATACTAGGAGAAAAAATTTAAATCACAAGAAAAAAAAGTTCGTTAAATAGAAAATACACTTCGCTATTTTTGGAGGTTATTTTACAAAGAAAAAAGTAAAATGTTCTTGGTTCCTGTAAAAAGTTCGTAAAATACAGAAATTCACGAAATAGAGGTTCGTTATATGGAGGCCCGACTGTATACATATATATATATATATGTATGTATTTCATATTCCATATTGATATTGGAAAAAGATAAAGTTTATTTTGTATCCAATGTTTCAATAATAGTGAAGATGTTTTTTTAATTCATATTATAATACTTTATTTCGTCGAATTTCTTTATGTAATAGTTTTTATACCATAAACATGTAGAAGATATTCAAGGCATAATGGGCGTATATTCCAATACTTATGTCTGAAATACAACTAGAAAATTTTTTGAAAGTTTTCCAAATTGAATATTTATAACAAAAAAAAATAATAATAATAATATTGCAACTGTTGTGATAACTAATTACATAATCACTGATTACTGATTATGACTAACTACATAAATCATAAATAATTTTAAATTACTGATACATTTAATTTAAAGTGTTAAAATTGTATGGTTTAACTATATTTTATATTAATTGTAGTTTGATAAACTTAATGCTTGATTTTTATTATTAGGTAGCATTTTTTAAGTAAATACGTGTTACAAATACTAGTAAATTACAAAAAATCACAGTAATTCACTTAGTTATATACTTGAATGTCTATGTAAAATTAAAAAAATAGTTGAAAGTGATATTTTGCCGTTTTCTGGGTATATATAGAATCAATGATTTATTGGCTAATTTATTAATGAAAAAATTACCAGGGGTAAGGTTAAGTTGTTATGTATGTCACATGTGCTATTATAGAATTCATGATGCTACTGTGATCTATAACATAGATTGATATACAAATTCGTTTGTAAGATGACGTGAAAGTTAAAATTGTTTTTATTATATATTGCTATTTCTGATGTTAAGTATTTAAATAATAAAAAAAATTTGAATTATTTTGCCTCAGATATAAATTTATGTTCTCTTCTCCTCAAAGTTTTAAATGTCCGAATTTTTTATATAAGCATACCTTTAATTAAGGATACTTAATCTCCACTTTCTTCATCCAATCAATTTATAGCTTAAACTTTCACTCATCATGAAAGTTTTTGATCTCCCAATTTATATTCAACACATGTCTTATAAGTTTAATGTATATGCTAATTAAACTCTCCGTAAACCAGGGAAAATTGTAATGATTAAGCTTGCAATTAATCAGAAATAATTGGATTATGCAATAAATTCAGCTGTAGTATTATGTAGATTTTCAGGGAGAAGAAACAACAATCTAAGTTGATTCTTAAATAATATTCTTTATTTATACTAAAAAAATTAAAATATAAGCATACGTACTGAAATATTATTATTAAAACCTATTTTTGTGCCTCTGAAGAAGCTTTTTAAATTCAGAAGGAATCTTATAATTGGAATAAAAGATATGTTTGTCACACATTAGACACTGTTTCCATAAAATCTTGGAAAGTATACAGACTCTCCTATTTAATTATATATTCCGAATAAAATATACAATCCTGGATAAAAAACTGAATTGAATAAAAATACAAAAAGTATTGAAAAAAGTCTTACAATGGATGAAATAAAAATTCAAGTTCGCTTGAAAAAAGTGTTTATTTTCAAAACAGGAGTTTCAATGAATCTTTAATGTAATATGTTTTTCATGTATCGCAAATAGTCTTCACAATTAGTTGCGTTTAGCCAATTGAGAAACAATATTTAATGGTATGCCTAATGCAAAAGAATGGATATATGAAAGAATTAGAATGAAAATAACGAGGGGCATTCCCCACAAATTTGTCATTTTTCTATTCCATTCGATATTTATTAACTATTATTAAAAGTACTATTCTCTGAAACATGTTTTGATGTTACCAAACATCAAAGCTATACTACAATCCACAAAATAAATTTTTCAGAAATTTTATTTATATACGCTTTCCTCGACAACTTTCGTTAAAGTACTTTCGAAATGATAGTAAAATTGTTGATGTAATTTCTTAATAGACTAGCTTCAGATAATTTTGAGAAATAGATTGGAAAATTTAAATCTTACAAAAACGTAACAAGAATACAATATTTTTCACCTCGAAAATTTGAAAACTCTTAAAAAATTCTCCTCTCTTTTTTTTATTTGATACAATTAGCTTTTTAAGAGAAAGAGAGAAAATAAAAGTGAGGAGGGGAGGGGGAGGGAGAGAAAATTAGTGACATTCAAAACCCGATTTTCGCAACTTTATATATTCGTTTGTGCTTATCATTGTAGGTTCTTTCCCATTTAGCAAAAATTAGCACATATATTGCATTTTTATATTGTATAAAAGCATTATTTTGTTTATTTATTTATTTAAGTTCTGTTCCGCATTTAGGTTTAAAACAAAAAGGAATGCGAACGTCTTTTTAAAAAAAAAATAAGGTTATTTGTAAATCCTTTCGAAAAACAAAAACAAAAAGCCTTCCTTATTCTGCAATCAAAAGACAAAAAAACATGCGCTTTATTTAAAAAATGAAAAAAATCAAAACAAATATATAACTTTAGAATAAGCATTTTGACATAATTCGCTTAGTACTTTGAGATAGAAGGAATTCATTCATTCCTACATCTAATAATTCACTCGCATCACAGATAATTGCTGCATATTTGTCTTCGAACATCCCCCCTAATGCTTCTGCACAGGAGTCATTCTTTCTATATTAAACTGCATACTTCTAAGATTGATAACTTTCGTGTCATAAAGCTCATTTTTCAACTGTCACAAAGAAAAGGCTTTGGGGCTATTTTATATGTAAATTTATTTTATCATTGTATACAACTGTTTTTATTTCGTTTTATGAATTTTTATAAGCACTACTGTGCATTGATGATTTAGAAGTGTTGAAACGATAAATTAAATACATTTTTAATTCATTATATATATGTATATATGATAGCTTGCCGTCGTTTATTGATTTAACAAAACGTATGTGTTCATTTCTGTAATTATTCAAAATTTATTATTAAAATTGTCTAATTACTATTACATACATATCTAACTGAACTGAAATAATAGTACGATCTTCTAGGAATTATTTTTGGGAACACGTTGGCATTTGTAAGAAATGATAAAGATAGGATTTAGTAAAATCAAAAAACAAAAAAATATTTAATCCCATTACCTCGTGCTTTTACAGTCGTAAAAAAGGACTAAAATATAAACTATCCAATTCATTCAATATTGGTTTATCTTTAACGTCACATCAAAGCTTGAAAATGCTTGAAGAAAAAAGAATGAACGATTTTGAATTTTTGTCAAATGATAAAGATGATTACTGAGATGGTGTTTGGTTCTTCCAATTCTCTTTCACTACTCTTTGTGGAGACTTGATTACTATAGCATTTAAAGAACTTAGATCAGCGATACTCAACCTGCGGCCCACCGAGCCCTTTTAAGTGGCCCGGTCATGGCCCATTGCTCTGAGAAATTTACTTATTTAAGAACATTGTATTACAAATTCGGTGGGGAATTCTTTGTCAAGAAATCAATTATATCAATTTTGCTTTTGCTGTCGGTGTCGTACGGGTACCAATTGATATTCTTTTTCTATTTGGAATGGTTACGGTTAGTGATAACAGATAACAGTAGAGTAGCGACAATTGTATGGGCGGAACTAATTTTTAACTATTTTTCATATCTTGCAAGCGAAAAATATTCGAAGAAGATAGAACGTTTCAAGACGATTGGGAGGCTGACTATTTTATAGTGAACAGCAAATATGGATCAGTAATTGTTTGATTTGTCACGAAAGTGCTGTATTTAAAAAATACCGATAAACAGGAATCCTTCAAATAACACTTTTCCTCGAAGATCTACTTCAAGAGGTGATAAATAGGCTTTCTTGAATAATCTTTGCAACAGCAACAAAGTGTTTTGTCAGTGGTAATATCACAGCGGTAACAAAAACACATCCTATGAAGTTTGTTATATTATTGGTAATCATATGAGAAGCCGCTTACTAATACAGAAAGTGTGAAGGAGTGTTTCTTAAATGCTTCTAATTTAGTGTTAGTGACAAAAATAAAAAAATGTAAAAAATGATAATTAAAAAAAAAATCAGATGAGTTATAATATTTAAATCAATTTTCCACATTTTAAATTTCCAATGTTATCTTGGTCTTAAAGCATTTCTCCCCCTCCCCTCTCCCATGCGGCCCGCATGAAATAACTGACATATGTATGCGGCCCAGCAGGAAAAAAGTTTGAGTACCCCTGACTTACATTATTAGTTACCTTCCGATATATGTCAATTCCCTATCAAAACATAGAGCTAAATTGTGTTAAGTGGATAAATATTTTAAACAAAGAAAAACTAAATATGCCACACACGTTTGAAATAGTTCTTTATTTAAATTATATTAATATTAAATGAGAAAAAATGGGGAGCTCTTACGGTAAAAATAAATCTAGTTTTGAACAAAAATATTATTTATGTGTTATTTCCTGTATTCTATTAATCTTTTATCTGTATCTTCTGTGATTTCTTTCAATGATTATTTTATTTAAATAAGTCAAATTAGTATTTGAAACTTTCCATTACAAGCCAAGATTTAGCTCACAGAGTGAAATACACAATCTCAGTCATCCATAACTAGTAATAAAGTTAGAAACTTAAAAGGATTTATTACATATAAAAAAAAAGCACAGCCTTTATTACATCATATTAAGTAGAGAGTGAAATTAACGTTCCGCTATAAAGCAACACGAGGGCTATTGGAGACGGACCTCGTAATTTTGAACCATGGTCAAGTGACGAGGACGACACCTGAACTGTTAGTTCCTTCTCCTAACTATCACACCACACCAACGAGAGTATATTGAGCCTGAATAGATTTAATGTGTATCAGCCCCCTCTACATTGCAGGTCTTCAGTGGCACCACGACTCAAACCTGTGACACACCGGTCATTTCGTGGTCATAACCACTAGGCTACAGAGGTCACTTTATGACCTCAAAGAAGAATTATAAAAGGAAAAACTGTCAATCAGACATGCTTTTTTCATTAATTCTAAAATTTGGAGCAATTCAAAAACAACTGCTAACAAATTCATGCATTAAATTATTAAATTGTTGGGAAATGTATGTCACAGAAAAAAAGAAATCATAAAAATTTAACTAAATAACGTATTAATTAATTACTAAATTTTAAAAACTGCACGCATCCTAAAATTTCTTAACAGCTCTTTCATCTTTTTCATTCGTTTATTTCACCGAAATTTATGCGTAAATTCAGTTAAATAAACTAGCAAGAACTCTCGAGAAAATGAGCTTTGGGTTCTGAATGAATTTTCAGTGAAGGAATCAATGACCTGAAAATGTTCTGTTTTTTTACTCTTTATTTTTTCCCACAAACCGTTTATCCACTGATTTTCCGCAGCATTCACCCCCACAAAAGAAACAGGTTCGGCATCCTCTCAATCATTGAAAGGGAGTGGAGTTTTCTTTTTAATGTCAGCTTCACTTGGGAAGATTCGGATACGATATTCATCTCTTGTTTTCCTCGTTCTCCGACACCGCCAGATGTTCTCTTCCTCCCCTTTTTTAAGTTGTTTCAGCAATTTTTAAATTGGTACCTTCAGCTATGTAAAAGATAAAATAATTTTTTTAAAAAATTTTTTTTACAAGTGCATAAATATTGAACATTGGTTTTTGTATATACATAAATCTGAAGTCAATTAAATTGTATAACTTAAACTGAACAATAAAATTGCAAGTTATTTATTACTATTAATACCTTTGAACAAGCGGTTCGTATTAATATTTCTGTGGAGGAAAGAAATAATAAAAAAGAAGAAATGTAAACAATTAGTTGTGATTTATTTACATTAAGTTGGTTAAATATTTTTAAGGACACTTTGTTATTAACACATTAGTATTTTAGTTAACATATAATATATTTTTATTTATTTGCAAAAATCAAGAAATAGGGGAACTCCCTTTTTAAAAATACGGGATTGTTGATTTCGGCAAATTTTAAATAAATAATACTAAATACTATCTTCCAATAATGTGATACATCTTTAAATAATATTACCGTAAAATCCTGCGTATAGCGCTCACTGGCGTATAACGCGCACCTATACTTTCAAGCCTCATTTTTTAACGTTTAGGTATATTCGCCGTATAACGCGCTCCCCATTTTTAACAAAGGAACCTGACATAGACATGTGCAATTCTTTTATGTTTTGTGAAGTCACTTATTAGAGATATTTACCCGAAGTTTTAGAAAAATGGCATCCTTTTAGAACTACAGCCCTTTAAGTTCTTACAGAATGCTTTTTTTTTTCAAATAAACAGTGTTTCGGTATAATGTAGAAGTCTAATTTTTTTATACTCCTCTCTTTTTTTTTTTTGTTTGTTTTTAAAGCTCTCATTTTTATACTCGGTGTATAAAGCGCACCCTTAAATTTCGATTTTATTTTTTATATTAAAAGTGCGCGTTATACGCCGGATTTTACGGTACTAAAAGTTATCCAGTTGCTATTTTATTTAGTTTCTAATGTTTTGCTTAGGTTAAAATGAGTGAAATTTATTAACGTCGCACTATAAGAGAGCTATTGGCGACGGACCTCGTAATTTTGAACCAAGGTCAGTTTACGAGAATGATACCTATGAGCTGGGACTCCCCTCTCCGAACTACCACACCACTCTTACGGGAGGACTTTGTGCCTCGACAGGTTTAACGTGCATCACCTTCTTCTACACAGTGAGTTTTCAGCGGCACTCGGGCTCAACCTCATGGCACGCCAGCCACAAATCCGTGACCATGACCACTAATTAGGCTACCACGGCTATTTTAGGTTATGAAGTACGGAATTAAAGTTTATCTATAAGATGCATATCTGTATTTTCTATAACTGATAACTCGGACATTTATAGAACTTTAATTTATCACTAGGTTTGAAATAAAGTATTAGCATTTTTTGCCGTATAGTATCGGATATCTTAATAAAATTTTTGCTCCTTATACGTAAAATTCTTCAAATTTCCTACTGGTGAGAACTTTTTAATTAAAATAGTACATTATAGCAACCTTTCTCAAAAAAGTAAAGTAACATATTTTTTTATTAGATTTGGATTGCTGTGATTTCAGTGTGGCGCACAAGGGGAGAAAAGCCCATGATTTTTTTCGATTGATTTTAATCCTGTGTATATAGTTACAGTAACAATTTAATTATGTATGTTGTTTATTAGCATAATTTAATGAATAACTTATTTACGTTTTGTTCTGAAAATCGCTCTAAAATCAAAAGAATATGTATGGGCGTATTGAGCATGATACGAGAATGATGGATTTTCGACCCTGGCCTCTTCCCTCTTCTTTTGTAGACCTCAAATAAATTATCTAAAGTTGCTCTTTTATGATTCTATTTTGAAATATTTGCTCTCATTTGTTGAATACACTTATGCACCTTCCATAAACCTGATGATATTTTTACAAATACAGTTGAACCTGTTTTTGTGCGGTTGAACCGCATAAAAATAATCACACAAAAAATATTTGAAAATTTCATGAATTCTTACATATAACAAGCCAATTCGTCGAAATACTGCAGAATTTTTTTTTATGCTGTCGCACAAAAATAAAATCGCATAAAAAAGGACCGCACAAAAACAGGTTCTACTATACATCTTTTAACCAAATGCATAACATTTTGATATCAAAATTTTAATTTACACCCGCCAATATTTTTTATTGAAAAAAAAAATAGAATTTATACGATAATTTGCAAATAATACTATTTCTGTTCAGACTTAAATGAAGGAATAATTGTAAGAATCATAATTTTTAAATTTTTGATATTTCATTTATAATTACATTCATTTCAATAAAAATATCTATTTAGTCAAAAATACTTTTGAAAATATTTCAGTTACAAATTCCTCCGTTCTTATACTTCCTTACTGAGGGTCGTAAACATTTGCCTGGAGAGATATCAACAAGAATTATAAACATCCTAGCAACGAATAAGTCCCTTGTTTATTTTAAGAGCAGTAGCTTAGAATTTTTTTGGGGGGTTCAAAGTTCATATTCTTGATAAAGTATTTTGATTTTGTCGATTTTCAGTTGCAAAACACTTTAAAAAAACTAATTAATGAATAATAATTAGCTTTAAATTAATAAAAAACAAATATTTAATTACATTTTACGTATTATATACTTAGAATTATAACCAATGGGGAAAAATCAGGGCCCAGGCCCCCCCTTGGGGTTGCCCACTGTTTAAAGAGTACTATATTTTCATTAAAAATAAAATGGGTTTCTTTTTTTAAAAAAAAAAGAAAATATGATCTTCTTTTCTACATAAAAGAAAACATTATTTTATTGTTAAAAAATTTTTTTACTATGTATTTTTACTGTAATAGATTTTTAAAAAAAAGACTTTATTTCTTACGATATTTTACTATTTATACCTATTTTCAAACATTGTGTTTTGGGAAAAATTTTTCTGTCGAAGGACTTGGCTTTCAAGTAATTTTTTTGATAAACAACCAATACGTCTCGTATTTATATTTAAACTCATCAAAAAAAATTTAATTATATCAGAATATTAAGTCGCCTCATATTTTTATTATTGAAGGATTTTTCTGTTAAAAAAAATGATGTTATCTTCCCCCTTAATTGAAATAGATTTTTTTTTTTAAGGACCGACTTCCCGGGTTTTAAAAAACTAAAGGGATTTTTCATGATTTTAGGGGCACTTAGACTAAGTAAATTTTTTAAGGGGCATTTGACAAAAAAAATTTTTTAAATAAAATATTTTAAAAAAATTGAAAATCTTTTTCAAAATGTTTTCCCCCCTTTTAAAAATGCTTCTATTACAATAATATTTTTTCCCAAAAGCTGACCTCTTTACAGAGGCTCAACTATGGTTTTTGAAAAAAACCCCATTATTTTTGAGTTACAACCATTGAAATAATTATCGGCGTTTTTTCTTAAAATTTTTCCCCCCTGCTGTCGTAAAATATAGATAAAAACCCATTCAAGTTTTTATATTTCAAAAATTTAGTTGAGTCTTAGAGATCGAGCTATATTGGAAAATTTTTATAATAGAAGCATTTTCAAAAAAGGTTTTTGAAAAAAATTAATTTTTAATTTTGGCCAAAAAATTGCATTTTAAAAAATTTTTTTTTTCAAAAAGTCCAAAACAAATACATGTATTCTAAACTAAGTGACACCAAAATATGAAAATTTTCCATTTTTGCCTTTTAAATCACGGGGCCGAACGTTTTATCCTTTAAAAATTTCCCGTTTTGGTAGTAAATTGAAAAAAATTACTTTTAAAATTCGAATAGAATTGTACGAAAAAAATAAATATAAAAAAAAAAATTTGAAAACAATGAAATTTGGCAAATGAGGAACAGTTGTCGATCAAGTTAGAATTAA
>BMAV01013820.1:98725-117084 GCA_019973955.1 Trichonephila inaurata madagascariensis | reverse complement strand
CTACTTATTTGGGAGGGTTTCCCCTACGAACACGTTCGGATTTGGGTTTGGCATCGCTCGTGATCCGCGTCCCACTTCAAACAACGAACTTTTTGCATATACAAGCAATATGAATTCCCTTTTCCCCAAACGAATTCAAAATCTTTTGGGAACTATCCACATCATAGCACTACTTATTGCAGCGCGTGATGCTACATCAAGTACGATTTCGGCCCCCAATATTGTTTTGTTTTTTTTTGAATATTCGTCATTTTTTTGTATAAAAAGTCATTTGTGCATTAAATTTCATTTAATTCGATGTTTTCCCCTTAGGGGCTTTTCCCAAAAAACAGAGTTTTAAAAAACTTGTTCACAGGTTTTTACTCGTTTTAAAATTTTGAATGAAAACTATATTTCCCATACAAAACCCCAAAATGTTCTCATGTAGGTGCATGTTTTAAATTTTCGGTGAAGAAATGTGCCCTAAAAACGTAGGGCCCCCTCTGGGGGCTGAAAACCCCTAAAAGGGGGTGAGATAGAAAAGTCGGTAAATGATTTTATTTAAACAAATTATTAACACAAAAAGTAACCAAATACATTCAAATTAAAAAAAAAAAAATACCTTTTTACATTATAATCCCTTGAAAGCATCAGTACTGCAAAACTATTTTAAAATTTAAATTTTAAACAATACAAAGTTAAGGAAAATTTTTTTAAATTACCAGTATATGGACTTGTTTTTGGTGCATATAAAAAATATCCAAACATATCATTTATGGGGAAAAATTTTAACGGTTTTTATAAAAATCTCTTAAATCCCAATTAAAAATTTGGGATTCGTTCCCAATCCACGTTTGCCCAGGAAAGCGTATGGTGAAAAAGGGGAATAAAAACAAATCCTCTCTGAAACAAGTAAATCCTTCCAACCCTGTCAAGGTCTTTTTATTGCTTTTAAAATAAATTTTTATGGATAGCATTTCACAGAAAGTTGTATTTTGGGAAAAGACGTATATATTGGTCGGGGGGAAATTAACACACGGGTTGAGCAAGACGTTTAAAAAGTCGGGGACATTGTATATATATATATATATATATATATATATATATATATATATATATACATATAAAGTTATTCAAAATTTTCCCCTCAATTTTTTGAAGTTTTGTAGAAAAAAACTAAGATGAATACACAAAAGAACATTTAAAAATAAGAAATGAAATTTTTTATTTACATATTTTACGGTGCTCTTTTGGAACCCTTTTGTTTGGGATCAAGAATCGATAGTCTTTTCCCAACCAACCTACCAGCATGGTACTATAAACTTACTAAAGTGAGTGCTATCCGTGTTAAAAGAAAACTTGGTATTTTACATAAAACCCAAGTATTTGTACCCCCTTTGCCGCGTGATGTACCACAACTGCATGAAGGAAAAAAAACGTATGTCAGTAAAAATAGTACCATTGGTGGGAGGGGCTGGGCTGTAGTATTGCTAGAATGTGATCAAGGTTTTTACATCTCAAAAATTAAAACATGTAAATAAAGCATGAATTCTTCCTGAATTCTTCTTTATGTTCTTTTTTGCCCAATTTGTCTTGGTTTTTTTCTAAACTTCAAACGGAAAATTAGAATTTTTCCCCTTTATTCTTTCTGCCATTGGTTAACATTTTTTTAGTTTAATTGTTTAATAGAGTAATGTTTGATTACACGTACAAAAAAAAAAATGTTTAGGCCTAAATTTCTCAATCTTGGTTTATTTTCTTAATTTCGTAACAAGCAAATTTTGGCTAAAATGAAAGTCATTTTCCCGTAAAAACAAGCAAAACATTTGTGGCCTAAAAGGACAGCTTTAGTAAACGTTATAGTCTTCCCTTTTGGTCAATTGGCTTTGTATATATATTTTTTTTTTTTGTTCTGGCTTTTCTGTTTCAAAATTTTAGTTTCCCGTGTAAAAGATATTTAATAAGTCCATCATTTCTAATTTTTATTATTATTATTGATGAAATAGAAGCATGAAAAAACTAAATATTTAAAAGAATTAGGTAGTTAAGGTATCCGACTACGTTCGGAACCATGATTTTAAAAAATTTTAAAGGGAAATTTTTAGATATTTAGGTCATTAGATAAAATTTTATTTAAAATTTTTAAAAGGGCATTTTGAAAAAAAAGTATTTAAATAAAATTTTTCAAAATTTAAATTTTGAATAATTTTTTTTAAAATGTTCTCCTTTTTGGAAAAAGCTTCTATTATAAAATATTTCTTTAAAAGTTTGACCTCTACAGAAAGGCTCAACTAGGAGTTTTGAAAAGTTCACATTATTTTCAGAGCGACCACCAATTGAAATAATTATCGGCGTTTTTTTCTTAAAATTTCTCCCCTCTGTTGTCGTAAAATATGGATAAACCCACTTCCATGTTATATATTTCAAAAATTCTAGTCGAGACTCTGTAGAGAGGTCTGAGCTATATTCAAGCAAAATATTATTATAGTAGAAGCATTTTTCCTAAAAGGAGAACATTTTGAAAAAAGGTTATTCTAAGTTAATTTTTTGCCAAAATATTGTATTTAAATAAATTTTTTTTGTCAAAATGTCCTTAAAATAATTTTATACATGTATTCTAATCTTAAGTGACTCTAAATATCACGAAAATTATCCATTTATGCGCTTTTGAAAATCACGTTTCCTAAAGTAGTCGGATACCTTAAAAACTTTGATTGTAATTTGAACAAGCAAACCTGC
Source organism: Trichonephila inaurata madagascariensis (assembly GCA_019973955.1). Lineage (NCBI taxonomy): Eukaryota > Metazoa > Arthropoda > Arachnida > Araneae > Nephilidae > Trichonephila > Trichonephila inaurata. The sequence continues at coordinate 114,366 of BMAV01013820.1, read as the reverse complement.
TTATCGTATTGCTTATCATTTATTGAATTATTTACTTTTCCACACTAATTTATATTAATGACATTTTATGTAAATAATTTATCATACCCATATTACATAAATAAATTTTATGTATTATTAATAATTTAGTTACACTAATGTTTGTTTATTAATATTGATAAAGAGAATAGTGATGTGATGTTTGAACAAACAATTTATGATTTTTTTTATATTTTGTAACATATATATATATATATATATATAGTGGTAATAACAAATTTAAATATCATTGAAAGATAAAAAGTAATTGATTTAGAGAATAATAAAACATCTTTCGGGCTTCTATAGTAAAGTATATACAGGTATAGTAACAACGATTTCGAAAATGGAACACAGGGATGTTCATTTAATACCTAGAGGGATTAATTCAAAGAGAAAGATATAGCAAATAAGACTGGACATTATTTAATTTAAATGGCAAAGCCAAAGTTTCAATTTTATTTCACATTACGTTTTCTATACTAATTTTTCTTTCTTTTTCTTATTGTTTTCCTTTTGAATATTTATTATTCATGCGAATCTGTTCTATAAAATTTATTTTTTTACCTTGTTTTCTTATTTTTCCCCCAACTAAAAATTCTTCTTCCTTGTCAGAGTTGGACTGGGACGGAATTGAATTTTTCCCCAGCGATCCGGATAAAATATTAGAGCACAACCTATGAGATAAATATGGTTTTATAGGCAATGGATAAAAGGGTGGAATTTCATGTACAAGGAAATTCAAATAAAATGGACTTGATGCAAGGGTACAATATAAAGGTTACATTTATTATTTTCGCATATTAGTAAATCAAATGAATTATTTTTTTATGATACCCAAGCTTATACTAAATTTATTTGTAACGCTTAAGAAGACACAAAATTCTTCTTCAGAAATATAAAATTGGAGACAGTAAGATATTTCTAAACTGACTCTAAAAAACATACATTACTTTAAATTTTTTTTAAAAAAAAATAGAAATTTGCAAAGTTTTCAAAATTTTATAGCATATTCAATGGGCTCAATTCATGAAGTCACATGATAAAAACAACCTCTTTTTTTTATTGAATTGAAAACAAATATTAAACTAACTGTACTTGTTCTATTTGTAAAACTCAGATAAAATTTCATATTTAGGTAACGATGTTTAAATGTTAGAAAAAAAAATTTCCTCAAAAAGATTTTTTTAAATTAAAAAAAATAAAATGCATTTTGTATACATATGTACTTTTAAAGAGAAAGTTTCTGCAAAGTGCAAAACTTGGCAACACCGGAGCGCGTGAACTGTTTAGCTGGAACTAGATAGTTTTTATCGTGTGACGATGACGTTGCAGGAGTTTTTGAATTGATTGGCTAGAATCACGTGGCTTTCACTATCATGTGACTATGACATCACATGAATTGAGCTCATTGTGTGTTAATATTTTTAGTTATTTGAAATGGATTTATATTTCTTAGTTTATTAGGAACAAAGGCTAGGACGAAATAGCCTGCTGGGTGGCATTGTTGGCTATGCTCTGTCCTTGTATACCTAAGTTTGCGGGTTCGACACCGGTCCAAGTGGTTTTTCATGTTGGTGAAATTGACAGAATCTATGTCGTATGATTATGTGGCATGTCAAAGACCCCTGGGTGTCTGCTTGGATAATTTCGCATCGTCAGAGCTCAGGTGCCTCTCCTTGGGTGGAAACTGGGTGTCAAAATTAAATTGGGGCGATTGGTATCCACTTATATGGTGCCAGAGAAAAATAAAACCAGTTCCTGAGGAATGTACTAGGTTTGCAATGGTAATCACCAATCCGCAGCTCCGTTTGAAAGACAAAGTTAAAACGGAGTAGAAAATCTGGTACTTTGTGGAGTTTTAATAACTTTGCTTGTATGTAGCTATTTAAACCCGAAAAAAAAACATGAAAATTCTAAAAATGTCAGATTTTACATTTTTAACTCCTCACTTAATCCGTACTAATTTCTATAAAACATGTGTCAGAAGTATCCAAAAACAATTCTCGAAATTCTGTCTTGAACAGAAAAAATTTTGTTGAAGAAGAAAAAGTTGCATCGATAAAAATAAAAGCTTGAGAAGAACGTACTTAAAATTTATAATGGCACGTAAGTTTTAAGATTGACAACACTTAGAAAACGCTCTCTCTTCAAATATTTTTAAATGAATTGAATATTAGATCAAAATTCTGGAGTTATGCTTTTCTACTGGATGCGTAGTCCAAACATGCAAAGAAAAAAATGTATTTATTATTTCTTAATTAATTTTCCAGATTTGTGTATTTGTGCGTGTGTGCATCCGTGTGACTCTTTCTAACATGTACATTAGTTTTTTTTTGAAACTGTTGTCGCAAATTCTAAAACGAAAGATTTAATTCGTTTACAATTCAAAATAACAGTGCGTAAGTTATATAAATAGTACCTGGTTTATAATAAACATTTAATAATTTAAGAAGTATAATTAAATTTTATTTATTAAATGTTTCTTAATAATCAGTTTGAAAACTGGTTAGAGTTAACATTTGCATTTGTCAAAAGTTTTCTCTCATAGAATGTGTGTAAATTTCTGACTTAAAGCTTAAGTACTTATTTCTTCTACCATATTTTCTCCCAGTAAAAAAAAAATGTTTAACGTTATGAAAAGCTAATTTCTTCGTCTTTTTTAATGATATTTATTTGAATATGAATCAAATTAACTTCTCTAAAACAAAAGAAATCGGTCTAGTATTCGCTTGGCGCTTCACAATTTTTGACGGCGGCAGTCTAAAGAGCTTTTACTGCAGCGACTTCATTAAAGTAAAATGGCTAATACTTCAAACTACAATGTATTTAAACAGAATTTTTTTATAACTTCAACAAACAAAAGAAAACATAAACAAAATCATAGGAAACGAAAACAATAAAAAAAAGACATTAAGACTTCAAAAACCTCCAAAAAAGAAAAGAGGTATGTACTAAGAACTAAATAAAAATAAAATTTTAAAAACAAACGAAAAAACGATTTTCGAAGGCAGGGCCGTAAGGACTAACCAGAATAAAATTCAAGAGAAGGGGGAAGAAAAAAGATTTTCTTTTAATATATTTTTTAATTCACTCGGTAAAATAAACCTCGGGTGGAAAAGAGAATGAAGAAGAGAACTGAAATGAGGAAAGCTTCAAAACGGAAAAATTCTGGGACACAAATAAAATAAATAAACGAAATTCAGAAGGGAAAAAACTGGGAATTTTTTTTTTATAACTTTACAACGAAAAATAAAATAAAAAAATACACTCACGCCCAAGACCGAACTGCAACTCATAAAAATCAGGAACCAGCATTTTTAAAGTTTTGCTTAAAGAAAAAACAGCAACAAGATATAAAATTTTGGAAAGAAGATCACAGTAGGACAAAATAGAAAATCTGGTGTGCTCTGAGGTTTTAAGGAGTGTCTATAACTATTCTCATTAGTATGACCCTCAGGATATAAAAAGTTTGTTTGAAAAAAAAAATTCTGCTTCAAAGAAACTTTCCCTTTTTGCCAGTATGGATTTTTAGAGAATGAGCCATTGTATAGCTATTCCAAAAAAGAGGTATATACATTACACATTGATGTATTAACTTCGGCTCTTTGATGGGTTTTTTTTTTAATAAGATTTCTATTTTTATCCGAATGCATCGAAAATTATATATGCAGTCAAATCTTGATTTTTTGAAGTGTCCACACAAAACATTAAAAATAATTAAATTTATTTACCATCAAGATTATTAATTGGTACTTTAAAATTTATTTTATTGAAAAATAGTTTTAAGACTAGCTGGTGTAACCGTTCTTCGCACGGGTGAATTGAAAAATTAAACAATACAGATTGAAGGATAAATAAGTTTTAATGGGTTAATTTTACATGAATTTTAATTAAACAAAAAAAAAAGCTGTTCGCATATCTCACAGTTGAACAAAAAAAACCCCACATTTGTTAAGTCTGTAGATCTAATAGCTGATAAAAAGGATTTTTTTTTTATTTTTAACACATCATAAGACCCTTGTGGGTCGATTTTTGGGCCCCTTTCCCAAAGGGCTGATCTCTCCCAGCAAAAAGAAACCCCATTATTACAAATTTTGTCAAGGAACCTTTTAAATAGAGTAAAAAATTTAATCTGGATGTGTTAACACTTTAATATTACTTTCTGTTGTATTTATTTTATTTTTAAAAATTGTAAGTTTTTCCAACCCCCCTTTTTCCCTTACATCATAAATGGCGTTTTAAAAAGGAAAATATAGTAAAATGTTGACGATAGGGGAAAATTAATCCCCGGAAACGGCGATTGATAAACGGTGCAGAAGTTGATATACTGTGGCCCCAAATGGGGGGGAGTTGCAAAAAAAGGGGAAAAAGCGAAAAACCCTTCCCCCTCAAAAAAATACATATACCTGGCAATTTTCATATTTGATCGGTTGAAGGTTTTTGGAGGGGAAGCAAAAGGGTTATGTACAAACATTCTTGTATGTATATATATATATATATATATATATATATATATATATATATATATATATGTCCCAACTCACATGACGATGGCTATTATATATTGCATGTCATTAACACGTGAAAGGTATCTTTGGGTTTCAAAAATCGAATTCGAAGTATAAGGTGGCAATTAACAAAATTTTGAATATGTGCATTAAATAATATTTAGACGACTGAAAAACCCGGGAAAGGGGTTTTTAGTAATGCCCGTTGTGTTATCCAAGGGGTTATTTTCTTTAATTTCGATAAAAATTTCTATCCGGTTATAAAAAGGGGTTAAGTTATCCCATACGTTCAGAACCGTGATTTTGCGCATAAATGGATAAAATTTTTTAGATATTTAATTTTCACTTTTGATTAGAATACATGTATTAAAAATTTTTCCCAAGGACACATTTTTAAAAAAAAAATTTTTTGGGGTATTTTTGGGGTTTAGAAAGCATTTTTTTAAAAAAGTTCTCCTTTTTAAAAAAAGCTTCCCAAAATAATAATATTTTTTTTTTTTTTTGTGTGTGTGTGTGTGTGTGTGTGTGTGTGTGTGTGTGTGTGTGTGTGTGTGTGTTTGTGTGTGTGTGTGTGTGTGTGTGTGTGTGTGTGTGTGTGTGTGTGTGTGTGTGTGTGGTTGGGGTTTGTGTGTGTGTGTGTGTGTGTGTGTGTGGTTTGTGTGTGTGTGGGGTGTGTGTGTTTGTGTGTGTGTGTGTGTGTTTATATAAAATAAAAGACTTCTCCCGAAGTCTGAACTATGATTTTTTAAATATTCACATTATTTTCAGAGTTACAAACCCCTTGGGAAAAAATTATCGGCATTTTTTTTTTTAAAAATTTTCCCCCTCTTTACCGTAAAAAAATGGGTAACCCCCCTTCAGCCAAAATTTAAAAAATTTTGGTTTGGTTTTTAAAAGAGGGGATGAGCTATATACAGACAAAAAATTATTGTAATAGAAGATTTTTTTTAAAAAAGGGGGAATATTTTTAAAATGGGTCATTCTATGCTCATTTTTGTCAAAAAATTTTACTTAAATAATTTTTTTTGTAATAATATTCTTTTAAAAAGATTTATTTACGTTTTTTTCGTGACACTAAATATCATAAATTTTAAACCATTTATACGCTTTTGCAGAATCATGGTTCCGAAAAGTGGATATTTAAAACATGATGTAATTAACCTTAGGGTAATAAGGACATTGTCTTAAGAAACGCGATGAAACATTGCACTATTGCTGTTCAAGGGAAAAATCAACTTCGGGCTGTTACACGTAGAGAGATATTCCCCAAAACTATATACTTTTTTATTTACTTACAACAACCACGATTATACGCCCTGTTGTGTGTGTCTCAATAACAAGATGTGCATCAAATGTTAGCAATGAATTGGGCTGAGAACTGTTGGGCAGTTATGTCCCTGATGAAATAAATTTTAAAGGTTTATCCCCACCCCGTTTTAAAAGGGGGTGTCTATGTATTGATAGATGTCAAAATAAACATGAAATGCATGTGATATGATTCTCACAGCATAATGGTATGGGCCGGCATCATGATCCATGAACACAAATCGTTACACATGTTGCTGCCTAGGACCATGAACGCCGATCGATATGTTAATGAAGTTCTACTTTCATGTTCCTTTTTCCGAGCTGCTTTTCTCGATTCATTACTTTATATGTACGACAACGAAACATGTCACTGCACACGCGCCGCCCAAACACCCCGGGATAGCTGGAATTTTAGCATCTCTTTCCGACCATCAAGTTCTCTAATTAAAAACTGAGGGAAAAAATGTTTTTTGCGAATTTTGATATACAACAATAGCCTCCAAAGCAGTTCACCCTTACATCGTCCCCACAATAGCAACGGAAAAAATTTCTAATCACACTCATACTTTCTAGGGGTATCGATTGAAGTAATAACTGTAAAACAACCTTCTTTATGTATTGCTCAAAATTTCAACCGCATAAAAAGAATTCCCTCTCTAGGAAAGGGTAGGCCCCGGGGAAAACCCCTTTTCCCCAAAAAGCAGGCCCAAAAAAAGAAAGGGTAAAAATCTTAATGACTGGTCCGAGTAGGATTTCTTTTTCGTCGCAGTAGTCTAACATATGTACGGTAGAGTTGTGAATTCTCGTTTTTGCTCTGAAAAAGGAAAGAAAAAATTTTCCTCGACATCTCACTGATGTTGTTAGTAGTATACCCCAACGTGCTAACAATTGCATTGGACTTCAGGTGGGCATATATCTCACAGTAAATTTCAAGAGTGCCTATGGTGAGTTTTTTACATGATAATATATATCCATGTGTTGGGTCACCATACACATCTATCTGCATTACTTTCAATAATTCTTGGTTTTTGAACCGTATATATATATATGAAATACTTCTTTCATATAGTTGGCGATTAGTAAATACACGTGGCGAGAGGATATTAGTGTAGCGAACCAAAGGATAGGGCGTAGAAATGATTACGGCTAGGTTGATCATATTTTATGGAATTGATGTTAAATTCCCTTTAAAAAATTAATCCAATTTATTGCACTTCTTGAAAAATTAATCCCAAATTTTTGCACTTCTTTTAAAAACATAGGCATCCCAAACATAAAGCATGGACGACACAACACAGACAAAAAAACTAAAAAATCTACGTGATGCAGCCGGGCTACCTGGTTAAAAAGGGACCAGACAGAAGAAGAAAAGGCATTTTCCCGTCTCACTATTTATATCCCAAAAATCACGTGATTTAGGAGGTGAATGGATATATTTCAAAAGTCCCCGGAGGCGGGGAGCTAATTAAAAAAAAATTAATTTTGTCCGAAGAACTGGACCATAAATAATTCTCAAGAGCTTTTAAAGTTTAAATTACTGGAAATTATTACATACATATGTTTCCTGTACTTGTAAGGTTTATCCACCTGGGAAATAATTATTTTCTTTCCAATATTTTAAACAGTATCAATTTTATCAGTATTTTATGAGTATCAATTGCATACTATTTTAATTGTATTTGCAAGTGTATCATATATTTATGTATCAATTAATCCTAATTATTTAAAAAACAAGGGATTTTTTCCGTAAAGAACATACTATTAGGAAATTTTATTACTTAGTTTTAATAATTTTTAAGCTTTTTAAATAAAATCAATACATACTTTAGTTAAAAAGGCAAAACTGGAATAATAATATAGAATACATTTAATATATTTTAATGTTATTTCATATAATTTATGCTCAACTTAACACGTCATTTCTTTACTAAAAAGATATAAAAAAATTCCCTTAGTATTTTTTTGATCAATTTTTTTTTGTTTTATGCAAAAATTTTTGTTAAACATTTTTCGCTTATTATAGTCGATGGACTCATGTTTTAATAATGTTCAACTCCATGTATTTCTATCAATTTCTCCTTGGATTTTTTTCTCTTCAATCTAATAATAACTTTCATTCCACCTTATAATTATTTCCTACTGGGTAATAAATCTTTTGTAACCCCCAAACGCAATAAAAATGGATAACGTATAGTGGTGACCACCATAAATTCTCTTTCTCTTTCGTGTATTTAATTCTTTCATTTTATTTGGAAAATGATAAAACTTTCAAGAACATCTGCCTGGTCCCTTAACGTGTAATTACAGTGAGTTCATTAATTGTTATTCACAGCATCTAATATGAAGAATATTATATTTTATAGGAAAACATTTTTTTTTGTTATTAAACTATCGACGAGAGATAAATTGCTCATAAATTTGATTGGAGACGTAAGAATTTGATTAACTTTTTTTAAACAAGCTATTAATGTTGTTTTTGTCTAACACAGGGCTTCTCAAACTTTAATAATTTGCGATCCAATATTCAATCCTAATTTCCATCGCGCCCCCTTCCATACAATAAAAATGATTAAAATCAATAATATTATACTTTGACGCTAAAGCTACAAAACTACTTTAACCTCTTAAGTGCCCCCGACGTATGTAAACGTCTTGTTCAACTAAAGCGATAATTGCTCCGGACGTATATATACGTCTTTCCGAAGTGTGATCTTTCCTGTACACTGCTATCCATAAATTTTTTCTGAAAATTTGGAATGCAATAAAAGGTTCTTAACAGTGTTTACTAAGGATTAACTTTTTTTTCAGAGGATTTGCTGATTTATACCTTTTCTTCTCCCCCCCTGCTCCCAATACATCACATACGCGCACCTAAGTGCAAAACGGTGGCTTTGGGGAGAAAATCGCGTAACTTTTAATCAGCAGTTTTAAGGTATTAATTATAAACTGTACAAATTATCAAGATAAATATTAATTTTTGGATATATTATAATTCCTTAAGCCCATGAGGTCACTAGTAGTTATTAAACTTGTTCTTAATTTAGTATTGTTAAATTAATTGTAAAATACATGGTGCAGTACTGATACATTTATAAGTGTATTCAGTGTAAATATGTATTTTATTCTTTATTATGTCAGAATGTATTTTGTGTGTGTTTCTTTACTTTTTATTAATTAATAGGTTTTTTAAATAATCTTTAGTTTTTGATTTTTCAATGTGAGAGCACCCCTCATAGAGTTTTATCACGCCAACCAAGGGATGCCCACTCCCCCACAGTTTGAGAAACGCTGTTCTGACACGTAAAGTATGGAATTAAAACTCTTATAACATTATTTTGGTTGAAAAAATATTCTATTTTAGTGTAGTATACAAAATAATTTTCTCCAATAGCTTCTTAAGTCTATTTTTATAAAAAAATTAAAATGTATTTCTTATATTACATTTTCTCTATTCGAATATTATAGGAAAGTTTAGATGTATATTTTAAAGTGGAAAAAGGGGCTTTATATTTATTGAATGATCTAAATTTCAAAGGCACAGTACGATGAATAGGTGTATGCGTTTTGACTGCAAGTTTATATTCTGACATTGATATTTTTGTCTTCTATTATATTAATTTATTTGTTTTAGCTTTTAAAGGCACTGATACTACAAAGAGATTTTCTTCGAGCTTAGATGATTGCAAAATTATTAATAACGTCATTGTAATCAATTTCAATTGTAATATCATTTTAATTGCACAGCAACATCAAACTGTTAAGATTTTCTTTTTCCATAGTTGTCTTTAATCTCTAAAAGACAGAATTACTTCTCTCATGACTCATTAGGCGGTAGTACATTAGCTGTAATTTTAATTTTTTGTTTTGTTTTTTTCGCACTCAAAATGTTTGTACTTTCGTAAGCGGATAAATAATAAATTCCCTTGCTCACGCAATAAAGTAATTTTTTTTTAATTATCATTATTAGTAAACACGTTCCAAAAAAAAATTAAGAAAATTTGTATTGCACAAACAAATTTGAAAGGATATATAATCCAGACATATATTTAACCAGTAATTTCAAGAAAAATATAACATGTTTTTTTCTTTTATCATCTTGCAAGCAGAGGAACAATACATACATCTCAGCAATCATCAGTATAATAGTCAGTGCTGCCATCCTATAAAAGTTTAATACTAAGTCTATGTTGTAAAAATGAATCGCGCTTTATTTCAGCGGTCGCCAAACTTTTTTGACCTCACGGTCTAGTAAATTCATAATTTAAATCCCACGGACCACTAATAGGATTTCGTGAATGTTAAATATATTTATAAGAAAAAAGTGATCTAAGAACGCAATCATTGCATCTTAAAACATAACGTGATAAGTGAGTATATTCACATTTTTCTGGGAACCAGCGAAATTTTCTCGCAGACCACCATTTTGGCGACCTCTGTTATATTTAACTGAGCTGGAAATCAGTAAAATGTTAACTAAAAAGTATAATGTTTATTCCTCCCCCCAACATGAACTTAAACTAAAAGTTTTTACTTATTACAGAAACATCGCGTGTTTTTGTTCTTACTTAAATTTATTTATTCAACTTTATTTTAAAATTTCGAAGAAGCAATTTTAACTTATCATAAAATTATTATAATATTGTAAACATTTTAGTAGTATATGTATATACATATAAATTTAAAAATGCCCATTATTTTTTTTTTTAAAAAAAACTGTTAATATTCATTCTAAACAAAATAATAACTTTGGCAGAATTTTCAGTATCTTTTCTTACCCTAGTAATCATTTTTAGTAAATAATTTCATTTTTTTAATTAAAAAAGTATTTCAGAAATACTCAGGTTAAGACTGATTTTAAAAAAAAAAATCTTTTTCTTGAAACGTTGACAGGTTATAGACATGAAATCTTTTATGTAGAGTTTTCTTCCTCCAAATATCAGGATAATTAAATAATTTGAATAATGTTTAGAAAATGAAAAGTGAGAGTGGTTTTGTGTGGGTGAAACCACCCAAACACAAGATAAGGAAATATATTTTAATGGTAAACTTTGCATTTTCTTGAAACTTGCATTAAAATATGCAATATAATTCAGTGCCGGTTTAAACTCATTTCGGGCCCTGGACGCAGAAGATGTACAGGTCCCCTTGGCGCTGGAGGATCGAAATTTATTACCAGAAAATCTGCTTAAGTCCAGTTTATCCGGGACCCTGGGCGGGCTTCCCAAGTGCCCAGTGGATAAACCGGAGCTGGTATAGTTTTTTTAACATACAATATAAGTTAAGATTCAGTATAAATATTAACATAGTTCATTACAACTTTTCTTAAGCATAGATATTTCTGTCTTATTCTTTATTCTGCAAAAGTAGATTTCAAGCGTAATCTACTCCAGAGCAAAAAGTCAAAAACTAATTTAGATATGGTAACGACATTTTTGCATTTAAATAGGCTCTTATTTCGAAAATAAACAAATTATACTTAAATTTCACGTACTTTTTCTACGTCTTCCTCGTCGAATTCGTCCAATATCCGTAGTCTTGAATCGCATCGTGAAATAGTGGCTCAGTCTCGACCGATGACCAACAGAGTAACAAGACTTGAAACGAAAAATAAGCTCTTGAATAATTCAAAAAATACGCGATGCTGCTCTTAAAAGAGAAAAAACATTCGATTCCTTGAAAGAGGAAATTGTGTTGAAAGAAATATACTATCGTAAAACACAAAAACGTTCGTTTTTCTGAAAGAAAAAGTTGTGCAAAGGAAAATAAAGTGTCAATAATGTCTATCCTGTATTAGAGACACAGTTAAGTAAGCTGAGAAACACAGCAAAAAATGGGTATATATATGTGTGTGGTGTCGTACTTAAATATACAAATGTTTCAATAACATTTATTAATGTCTATATCCAGCCGTAAGTTATCTTTATTAAAACTAAGCATATTGTGATGGATTTTTACGCGACCTTCACATTAATCCTCTTGGGGAATCTTTGGGCTAGCATTCGCGTTTAAAATTCACAACCATCCCTCTCAAGAAGAAACCCTGATAAGAAGATTAGTTCTAGTATATAAAGTCAGAGTTTTGTAATTGTATGTATAGTTGTGCTTTATAATCTGTTGCAGCAAGCTACGAAGGCGAGATTTTAATTGATTTTTACAATTAAATCCTGAGTTAAGAACGGAGTTTCTTATCACCATATTAAATTAGTGGATTGGGATTTCATAGGCTCCAAGATTGATTAGGGGTTAAATTGAACTTTACTTTGCGCTTTGTTCCCACTTAGGACTTCTTATTGTTTTATATCACTCCTAATCAGTGGCGCACACAAGGGGGGTGGGGTCAGGACCCTCCCCCTAAAGCCATTGATTTTTTTTCCAATTGATTATAATTCTATGCATATAGTACGTAAAATTTAGTTAAGCATTTGTTATTAATGATTAATTTTATTAATTAATGCTAATTATTTATTCAATAATTAGTTTTTTACTGTGTTTTGTTCTCGAAAATCGACAAAATCAAAAGGAGTATGATACAAGAATGGTGAACTTTCGTCCCCGGACCCCCCCCCCCTCTTGAAAAATTCCTGTGTGCGCTACTGCACCTAATGCATCCTCTTGTGGTTTAACTTGTGGTTGATTAGTGTGCTTGAATAATAATAAATAATAACTATCATGGAAGTTTCTGGTCATGCTTTGTTTCCTCCCACATCCTTAGGTAAGCTGGACGGTGAAGGAGCGACTTCAGGGGGAAAGTCGCTTACAATATTAAATAGCCTTCGTAACTTAATCTAAAACGTAAAATGGGGTTTAGTTTTAAGTATATAACAAATAACGTTTATAATGCAAAAAAAAAAAGCCTTATCATAAATAAATATATGTATGTATTTGTGTTGTTGCTAATCCTCAGGAGCAGAGACGTCTTAAGGCATGGACCAAATGAGCCCAGAGCCTCACCCTCGGTAGGGGCCTCGTTTCGTTCTTGACTTTGTCTTAATAATATCATGATCCAGATAATTTTAATGGTCAAATATTATTCCCGTACATATTTTCCAAAAAACAGGGAATTTCCTACTGCTTGTCAACTGGCAAAAGTGGTATGAATGTATTATTATGTGATGACCCTTGTCCATATGTCTAGGCCTAAGGCCTAATATCATAAACCATTATTCAACTCATTTAGTCGAAATGCGGCCATCGGTCGAGCCGGTTTGTGCCTAGGTGTTTGAGAGTGGTGTACATTTATTTGTCTGAAATCACCGTTAGAGCAATTATTTGACAATGCATTCTACTGTCTATTTTTATAGATCTCAGGTAGGGCATACTTTTGCATAGGGGCCCAGGGCCTCAAAATGTCTTAAGATTTCTCTGGGCCCAGGGCCTCAAAATGCCTTAAGATTTCTCTGGGCCCAGGGCCTCAAAATGTCAAGATTTTCTGGGATCAGGGTCTCAAAGATTCTTAAGACGTCCACGCTCCGGAGAAGGACAAGATTAGACAAAATCCATAAGAGCGTCGACTTTAAAAAGTTGAGCACAAGCAGGAAATCCGTCTGATTCAAGGTAGTATTCATTAAACATAGGAAGTATCATATTTCCTGCGTTCAATGACATTGGCAAAAAGAAAAAATAATAGGATGTGCCACAACATAAAAAGTATGAACACTTAACAATTACAATTAGAATAACCCCAAAATAGAGTTCCTGCTTTGAACAATGCCATGAAAATGTTTGTATGGCAAAGACTTAAGGTATCAGACTACGTTCAGAACCGTGATTTTAAAAAGGCGCATAAATGGATAATTTTCATGATATTTAGTCTCATTTAGATAAGAATACATATATAAAATTGTTTTAAGAACATTTTGACAAAAAAAAAATTATTTAAAAAAATACAGTATATATATATTTCGGCTAAAAATTAACTTAGAGTAACCTTTTTTCAAAATGTTCTTCTTTTGTGAAAAATGCTTCTATTATAATAATAGTTTGCCTGTATATAGCTGAGACCTCTGTACAGAGGCTCAACTATAATTTTTGAAAAATTCACATTATTTTCGGAGTTACAACTAATTGAAACAATTGTCGGTGTTTTTTTCTTAAAATTTCTCCCTTCTGTTGTCGTAAAACATGGATAAAACCATTTCTATACTATATATTTCAAAAATTCTAGTTGAGCCTCTGTAGAGAGGTCTGAGCTATATACAGGCAAAATATTATTATAATAGAAGCAATTTTCACAAAAGGAGAATATTTTGAAAATGGGTCATTCTATGTTCATTTTTTTTAAAAATATTGTACTTAAATTATTTTTTATTGTAATAATATTCTTAAAACAATTTTATATACATTTTCTAATCGAAGCGACACTAAATATAATAAATATTATCCATTTATACGCCTTTGCAAAATTACGGTTCCGAACGTAGTCGGATACCTTAAGAAATGTCAAATTTCCCCTTTCGGACAAAAATTGTAATAGTGTTGCGCAGCAGGAAATATACAAATAATGAATCATTATAAATAACTAGGAACAACGGAAAATAAAACTTCAGTTTTTAAAATTGCATTACAAATTTTTAAAATCTCTTTTTAACAGTTTATATAAAATAATTAAAAAAGGGTGTTTATTGCATTGAATATCTAAAAAGTTAAAATATAAGACAAGATATATAACTTACATAAATATTTTTTACATGTAAGCGATAAAAGTGTATTTTAGAATAATTCACACAATAAACACGTATGAGACAGCACAAAATATTTTACTTCAACAAAAATACTAGCTGAAAGATACTGAATCATTTCAATAATATTTTTAATTATTTCCTTTCCAGCAATATTTTAAATATTCGAAAGAGGCGTTGAAAACTCGACGTCATTTTCAATAACTACGCTGTGTATAATGGAATGCCTTTAGTATACATAAGACGCTGGGCAGGGGTGGCTCTAGGGCCGGACACATCGGACTCTTGCCCGAAGGGGGGCAAATTCTAAAGGCGGCATTTAAAATGAATTTAAAAAATGGTTTTTTGTTGTTTTTTTTCCGTTATGAAAAATTTGATATATTTTCTGAAATAATATTGGGTGTGAATTTGTGGTATTTCTCTCTCTCTCTCTCATTTACTTATCTTACTTCCTTATTTTATATTCTGCACGTTTATTGCCAGTTTACTATTATGTTGAAACTTAAGAGCTCGATACGGGATTATATAAACAAACGTGAAATTTGAAAAGTTTAACATCTTTCACTAGTAACTTTCTCCCCATCCCAGAGTGGAGTCACTGCGGACATTTCTTTCACCCATACGACGTCCGGTGTTAGCTATCCAAAAGAGGATAAGTGCAATAAGAACTTTTTGTAAATCACAGGAGATGTTTTATTTAAGTCTTGAGTGTTGTTACTATAATGTAAAATAAGCATTTGTAATCCACACCATCAATAGACTCTTCTTAAAAGAAATTGGCATGCTAAGATGAGCGATTCCTTCTCTTACATTTTACTCGTTTGAATTATATATATATATATAATAACAGTTAATTATGTCCTTGATTTCGAATTATTTTGTATTTGACTTAAAATAATATATATATATATATATATATATATCAGTGGCGCAGTCCGGACCCCCATAGCCCTTGATTTTTTTCCGATTGGTTATAATTCTAGGTATATAATACGTAAAAATTAAATAAATATTTGTTATTAATGATTAATTTTATTAATTAAAGCTAATTATTTATTCAATAATTAGTTTTTTACTGAGTTTTGTTCCTGAAAATCGACAAAATCAAAAATAGCATGATACAAGA
>BMAV01013820.1:72152-91174 GCA_019973955.1 Trichonephila inaurata madagascariensis | reverse complement strand
CATAAACTAATTACTCGGGGATATTGTACTGGTCTCAAATCCAAAATTATGATCGTATATATTCATAACATTTCCAACATTTTTATGTTGACATTAATTTAGCTGTGTTATTGTAAGCCTAATATAATTCACACAAAGCAACAAAGCAATTGCGTTTGTTAATTATGAAACAAATTTGAATAATTGAAATTTGACTTTTGAAATAATTTTTATTTTTTCATCAAAAATATAATACTGTATCATCTTTCTAAAACGTTACTACAAATCTTCCTATGTATTTATTCCAAAAGTTTTTCGGGAGGGGACCAGCTTAGCATTCTTTTCATCTTTTCACCGACATTCAAAATGCCTCAATAGCCCTTTTACAACTTTAAATTGAGACGTTAATAAAATAAAAATAAATTGTTTTCTATTGACCGTACGTAATGCTATCTTTTTAATATTTTAAAATATTAATAATTAATCTAAAAAATGATTCTAACCATTAGAATTTTTATAAAACAATGTTTCCATTAGGGAGAAAAATATTTTTAAGTCATCACAAAATCAACAAAGAATCTTTATTTGAAGGACGAAGAAAGTATTTCTGTTGTATTTCCGCCATTTAAGTGAAGCTATAGAAAGAAAGAGGTTTAAAAGTTTTGACAACCAAACTAGAAAGACATTTGCTGAAATGAGCAAAATTGTCTTGCGGTTCTGAAGGAAAAAGAAAAAAAGAGCCCTCTAAGCTTCCTCAGAACGATAATGCTTTCTGATTAATGTCAAAGAAACAATAGCTGCAGAAAACAAATGAAATGAATTTATTATTTCTTAAGAAATGTCTTCAGTGACTATTTTTTTAAGAGTAGAAAAGTATTTGTGCGGTTTCTCAATCATATGCACTGTTTTAAATAGAAATAACTGTATCAGATATAATTTTTATATTATATTTAATATCATTCTTCCTATTTAAATTTTAATGAAAAAACCTTAAGAAATTTATTTAATATATATATATTTAACGTAACTTGATCACATATATTTTTAAGACAATGTTTAAATAACTTTCATACCTTTTAACATTTTACTTTTTGTTCCATACTTTATTAATGAATTTTCATCCGTGAAGTATATAAAAAGTAACCGTTACCTTCCCGCCTCACTGGGTATTCCATGATGTAAGAGGACTGTTTTTAAGTAAGGTCCGTTTGGTTTTAAAAAAATAACGACAATATTTTGTTTTAAAAAAACCTTTATTTTAGTATTGTACATACTTTTGCCTATTTTTCTACATAGTTGCCGAGTTTATTGATGCACTTGTCATACCTTAGAATTAAGTTTTGAAAATCCTCTTCAAAGAAGTCTGCCACCTGGTTGGACAGCCAAGAGTTCGTGGCCGCTTTCATTTCTTTGTTGTCACTGAAACGCTTCCCACCAAGACTGTGTTTGCGGAACCGGAAAATGTCGAAATCTCTCGGAGCAAGGTCGGGGCTGTACGGTGCATGGTTCAATACCTCCCAGTGAAAAGATTCGATTAACTCCCGAGTGGTTCGAGAAGTGTGAGGCCTTTTGACAGCATGACACTCCGTTGGTTTTGAAATGCTCTTCGGAGCTTCTGTAGAGTTGCGCAGTAGGCACCTGAGTTGATCATTGTTTCTTGTGGCATAAAGTCCACCAGCAAAACACGCGACAGTCCCAGAACACTGTCAGCATAATATTGCGCTTTGACAGCGTTTGTTTGGATTTGACCTTAACGGGAGAAAATATGTGTCGACATTCCATAAACTGTTGCTTTGATTCTGGGGTGATATGGGATACCCATGTTTCATTTCCAGTAACGCGAGAGATTCGTCTCAACATGTCATCCCCTTCTTCTTCGTAACGAATCAAAAAGTCCAATGAAATGTACTCTTCTCTTGTGTTTCGTTGTGAGTAGTCTGAGTACCCATCGAGAACACAAAGTTGAGGTCTTCGGTCACAATTTTGTACACCACTGATCGAGAAACGTCGGGAAATTCCAATGAAGGAGTGGAATCTCACGAATTGTTGTTTCATCTGCTTGCATCAAATCATCAGTGATTACAGAGGGCCGGCCTGAGCGTTCTTCGTCATGGACGTTTGTTCGCCCATCTTTAAACTTCCTGGCCCATTTTCGAACTTTGCTGTCACTCATTGCTTCTGTGCCAAAAACTTCTGTTATCTGGCGATGAATTTCTGCAGCCGACATGTTTCTTGCAGTCAAAAAACGGATAACAGACCATATTTCACACTTGGCGGGCGATTCAATCACCTTAAACATTTTAAAGACGCACAGCGAATCTTACACGACTGCTACAGAGGTGTAAATGCCGCCTATGTGTTCGTAAAGGATGTTTGTCTATGACGCAGAGACTCGTTGCGGCGTACGCGCAAACTAGGGAAATATGCTCGCCAGCGGATCTTACTTCAAAAATAGCCCTAGTATGATTATACATACTGTTTTAAAGTTATTCAAATATGTCTTTCATATGTCTTGAAAAATATTCTTATAGCTCACGTATCTTAAATAAAAAAAAAAAAAACATGAATTTATAAAAATATTTTTTAATCACCCTTAACCAGGGACGTCTTAAAACATGGGCCAACTGGGCCTGAAATTTTGAGAGGGATGTCCACACACAGCTCAGGTGTTGTTCTCGTCAATTCAATACGATTCAAAACCACGAGATCTATCACCAATCGTGAGTGAGTGAGAGAGTGAATATTAACGTCCCACTGTTCAGCTATACGAGGGCTTTTGGCGACGGACCTCGTCATTTTGAACCATGATCAAGCAATGAAGACGACACCTGAGATGGCACCCCTCTCTCCTAACTACCACACCACACCAAAGGGTTCTCAGTTTTCAGTTCTCGACAGATTTAACGTGCATCGCTTCCCTTGCTGGTTGGAATTTAGAGGTACTGGACTTCAACTCATGACATGCCAGCCATGATCCTATACCTTGACCACTAGGCTACCGCAGCCACATTGACATCTAATGATTGAACTTAGTTCCTTATGGAAAATATCAAGAGTACAGTCCAATTTGTGTATATTTTAATACGTGAAGGCTGTTATATATATCGTCTTTAATTTCAGTAAGGACTTCGTTTCCTAATGTAGAAATAATTTATTTTCTTGTGATCTATGCGCGAAATGAAGCACAATTCTGTTTCCCAAATTTTTTATTCTGTTTATATGATCCATTAGTAGAGTCATATTTACTTAATAAATCTAATAAAGTTAAACTTCCATTATTATGGGCGTTTTTATTATTTCATGGGTTCCACGATGTGGAAGAATATTGCATGCTAAAAATAGAATCACATTTACATTCTATTTTTACATTTTATTTTTACAATACAATTCTATTCAAATGGTAATTTTAGGTTACTGACACTGGCGTAGCTAATCCTGAGTGGGCCTTGTATCAAAGTTCTTTGGGGAGCCCTACATAAGAGCTTCTTAATATTTTGCGATTTTTTTGCTTATACATTTTGGGGCCCCCAAAGCTTGGGGTCCCAAAATGTATTATTGATACCGCTGATACGACGGTAGGTACGCCCCAGGTTACTGACTATACATTTGAAACAATAATTTTGCAGAAACATATAATAAAGTTTTTTTTATATATATATTTAGTTCACTTGAATTAGAATGTACATATAAAATTGTTTTAAGATTATTCTTACAATAAAAAAAAACAATTTAAATGCTTTTTTTGGAGAAAAAATGAAAAGAAATAACATTTCAAATTATTTTTCTTTTATGGAAAATGCTTCTGTATAATATTTTCCTTATGTATATAATAAGGACTTTTCAACAGAGCCTTAAATAAAATTTTTGATACATTCACATTATTTTCAAAGTTACTATTAATTAAAATAATAAATGGCGTATTTCTTATAAAAATGTCTCTATTTTGATGAGTTAAAATATGAATAAGTCCACTTCTAAATTATATACTTCTAAAAAGCCAAATTTAGGTGGAAATCCTCGGGAGTTCCGTGAATCAAATATCAAAAACTAAACATTTGCATCATCAAGAATTAATTTTCAATGTTGGGAAATTCAGAGATGTATAATAATAAAGTTAACGAGATAAATTGTACTTCTCGTTGTACTGGCAGCGATAGGAATATTGTCAAGATTTCATGTGCAAGAGTACATTATTTTAATTTTTGATCATGCTTGGGCCCCCTCAATCGTGAGCCGCGCCGAATAGCGGGGCGCGTGGGCGGGGGGGGGGGGTTGGGTAAAGTGGAATTATTATTTCAAACAAGCAAACAAACGAAAATAGAGCTTTGCGAATCCTGACTTGTTCATTTCATCTTTTTACTGAAACAGTTCGGGGATTTGATCAGATCATTTACTTTCATCAAAGAAATAACCTCAAAGAGACGTTATTTTAACACCTTCCGTGAATTGATCATATCCTTTTAGTCCAGTCATATAGGTCAAAAATAAGGGTCAACTTCGAAATGTGAGATAATAAGTTGAAAACTTGTGTAGACCTTTATATTTTGGCACTCTATTAAGGTCTCAAAAATCTCATAATATCTCGTGTCCGCGTCTTAAGATATTCAAGGTCAAAGATAAATAAATCGGTTTTTTGCAAATATCTCGTTTACTATGGCCTTAATGCTACTTACATTTATTATATATATATTGTAGGGAATAAAATTTTCAATAACTCTGTTTGAAACATTTTTTTATACATCAAACCGTTTTTGAGACAGAAGGCGTTGAACGAGCAGCGCTTAGCTATCTACAGCATAATGCAAGGTCAACCGTTAGTCTCATTATATAATATAATACTCCGTATAAAATCTATAAACCTTAAAGTATATATATATATATATAGTTATAAGCAATTAGCATTTTTTTACGAATTATTACATTACGTTTAGTAATATTTTTCATTGATCAAATGTATATTTCTTTTTTTTACACTTACCAGTTCGTGTAGTTCAAAAGTTGTTGACAAATATACTTAAAGTATTTTTTAATTATATTCTTTTATCATATAAAGTAATTACATTTAAAGTAGAGAAAAAATAAAGGAAATAAATTTTAATTATATTTTTATTTAGAAATATCGCTTTATACAATTATTACAATTGAAATTCGGATGTGGGGAGGTTTTACAAAAATTTTAATAATAAGACGAACCTGTAAGTTATTTTTTCTTCCTCTTCTTCATTGTCTTCCGGTCGCTCGAAAATTTCCAATTCATTCTCATTATTTTCGTTGTCAAGGATATTTGTCTCCAAATCTTGAAGGATTTCGGGATCAAAAGTACAATCTTCATCGAGATCGCTCTCAAATCGTGAAGCATTGAAGCAAGCTTGCTCATTACACTGGCCTCAAGCTGAAGAACATTGCAAATCCGATTTCCTACATCCACAGCGTGAACCACAACCATTCTTGCAATTGTAAAATATTGTATTGGTAATTTGGTTCCAAGAATTCATTCTGCAGAATCCAACCCTATTCCTGGGGTTCTAAGTCATTCCCTAACCAATTTTGAACTTGATAATATACACGGCTGATGTGCCTCTGTACTTTTTGTTGGAAGATTTGATAACTGCATGGGTTTATTGAGGTTTGTTGACTTCATGAATTGAGGGTAACGAAGATTAACAATATTGTTCTCATATTTCGGAGCATTGTATATCGCCAACAAGACTCGTACTCCATTTTCTTGTAATGTTTGTATAGGACAGTTTTCTTCTTCGAATACTTAAACTAGTTTATCTAAATTTGGAAGTTTCTCTAACATTCTAATGAAAAAATTTTCCCCTTTTTTAAAAATCGCAGATGTCGTGTCGTAGATTTTCGACTTGAATTTTGCTGTATCCACATACAATTAGTTTTTCAAATGCTAGAAGAGACACATGTGATATTGCTGCTAAATCTTTTGCACCTGGTTTGGTTGTACATTTTTATATACGGCCATCGTAAAAAACAGCATCTTTTCGAATTACAATCTTATTCATTCCCATAACATGGAGAGTATTATTACTATCAAGAGTATAGACATTATATCACCATTGTCAACAACATATTGTACTAGCGCACCTGATTCCGATGATAAAATACGAGGTTGTAGATGGTAAACTGTTGAAATTTCGTACTGCACAGTATTACCATACAAAGCTGAAAAAAACCAAGTTATATAACACATCTATTGGTCTTTTAGATCCATATCTTCTATGAAGAAATACAGAAAGGCTTAATAGTAACTGTGATGAAAATGATTGTTCTCATAATGCAGCCATTATTGCGTGACTTATTGACGTGCAATTTGTTTTTAAGTTAGCTATTTTTCCTTTTATGTTTTTCATTATGATTTCTTGTAAAATATGCAATATAGACTTTTTGGATTATCTTGATTTACATCATGCAACATTTTACTTGCAGGTGGTTAAAACTTGGTTTCAACGACAAATGACCGAATACCTTCACAAATAATAGCTGCTGCGGCTTTTACAATTCGTAACCGTTCTTCTTCGGGATCCCTTTTATTATTATCATACCAAGCCTTTTTCAGGCCAGCCTTATACCTGCTAGTGTTCTCCAACTTTTAGTTTGTGACGGGTTCATGGCATTTTTCACTAAAAACTCCTTTTGGGTTCTTTGGGGCCAAAAAAGGCAAATTCTTTCCAACCAAATCCAGAAGCGAAACGTGAATATGCAAATTAGAAACCTTTTAAATAGCAGAAGTTTAAAATAAACGTATGACCTATTGGCAAGTAATTATGCTAGTCTGGTTTAAGTGAGTAAACTGAAGGAAGAGAAGAAAGCCGTCACTGAGTGTGAAGCTATCCATAACAGAACGATCAAGTCAAGGTGGATATAATTCCACGCGAGATAAACAACAGATATTTAGGATCCGAGAAGATTGCGGTTAACAAGAGATTAAGGTAGGATAATTCTAGTATCTATTAGTAACTGTGATATAAACAGAGATTAGAAATAGACGGGAAAGTTAAATAGAGTGGTTAAGATCGCGCTTATTTGGTAATACGTCTTGTGTGTTTGCTCACCTCAGATCCACTAAGTTATAATATAAATATTATCATTGTTAGTGTTTAAGTTAAGATCTTAATAAAGACATTTTAAGATCATGGCAACATCTGGTTCTTCATTCACTCCCACACCTCTAAGTCACGAAGATAACTTAGGAGTAAGGTATCACCCACGGGTGAATACCTCATAAGTTCTCAAAACTAGGAGATATTTTTCTAGACCTTCAAACCACGTCTTAAATTTGTCCCGCCTTTTTTTCGTGTGGCAATTGGTTGGGCATAAAAGACTTTTTTTCGTGGTTCGGTCTTCGTCCATTCTGACAACGTGACCAGCCCATTTAATTCGTTCTACTTTGATGAAGTTAAAGGTGTCAGATTCTTTATATGAGTGATAGAGTTCTAAATTCGATCTTTTTCACCGCGGGCCATTTTCTTGAATTCCACCAAAAATAAATCTTAAAATCTTCCTTTCGTAGATACTTATCATGTTCTCATCTGTTCGAGACATGGACCAAGTTTCACATGCATAAGTCAAAATGAATCTTAAAAGATTTTTATACAATAGAACCTTCTTTTTTTATTACATTCAGTTTTATACATTTCTGTATCCCATTAAGACATCTATTGGCAACAGTAATTCTCTTTTGGATTTCAGTAGTACAATCAGTCTCCTATTGTTAATTTCAAAACCTAAGCATACACAAGTCAAACTGTCAACAACTTCAAAATTATGCTCTTGAGATTTCGTAACAAGAATTTTTTTGCGGGGTAAGGTTGTTAGAACTACGCCCAACCGCTGAACCTGGAGGACCGGACCCCTAATATAATCCCCAGGTGCAAGGTAGCCGGTTATACCCCTAGACTAGGGTTTTTTTCCGGGATCCCGGGAAATCATAAAATTTCTGTACCTTTTCTATTCCTGGAAATTATAATTCATTCCCGGGATTTACCGGGAATCGCACGCGGCTTCAATAGTTTGTTGGCAGTGCTTGAAAGATCTTTAGAAATAAAGTCAGCAATTTTAAAAGCATTAATATTGGAGAATTGAACGAACAAATTCAGAATTTGCGAAAAATATGAAATATTCTCTAATCTAAAAAAATAATGAGAGACGCAACGTTAATTTAATAGGATTAATGGAACGCCTGAATTTTTAGCTAAAATACGAAGCAGCTGCAGTTACTGTCGATATTTCGCGATTGCAGCGTAAAAATTGTTTGGTTAGACAAGGCTTTTCTGTGAAGAAGAGGAATCAATATCCCACTCTTTGCACTCAGAAGAAGAGAGCATGAAGATTTTGAAAGGAAAAACACTGACGTTGAACGAAAAATTAGAGAAAGCAATTTTCTCTAAAACAAAAGTTTTATATTGTTAAACCAAAAAAGTACTAGTTTCAACAAAATCATGAAACAAGAGATGTAGTTGTTCGACTCGACTGTAAATCCATCACCAAATATTATAAAACTATGGGAGGCTTTAAAAACAATCCCTCAGATGTCAGTAGAAGCCAAGAGAGCATTTTCTGCTGTCGGATTGTTCGCCACAAAGCTTAGAACTAGGCTGAATAATAAAAGTATAAATTGCCTATGCTTTCTGAAATCCTATCTTAAAAATAAATAATCAATTTATTATATATGTTTTGTATTTTTTAGCTCATTATATAAATAAGTATTAATTTTGGAAATTATATGTATCCTTATTTTATATAATTATTATTGATTTTATTTAAAAATAACTTGTTTTGAATTTTTTCGAAATTTTGATGAATTTCCGGGAATGACAATTACATTCCCGGGAATGGAAAAACCCGGGAAATCAGAAAACCTATCCTGGACACTGGGAACCCATTTTAGTAGCCTTCTACCACACGCATGAGCTACTTTGGAGAACTATTCTCATATTACAGCATTACTTGCATTAAATTTGCAATTATCTGTGCAGAAAGTTTTTAATTCTTCGAAAATTCTAAATATTTGAAGAGAAATTATGTTTATAGAGACAATGTGGTTTTTCTTATTTACGAAAAACATCCCATCAAGTGCTTTAAAATACTTATTTACTTCTCCATGAGAAAAATTGAAAATAGTTAAAATGGTATTTTTTACAGAAATATAAAATAACTTTTCCGTTTTTTAAAAAATAAATTTAGAGTTTGAATTTCTTCCTTTATATGACTAATGGAATAAAATAACCAGTTAGTAAATTTTTTATTGATGAAATAAATATTTTCAACAGTTATAAAAATGTTTAATTATAAAAGTTTGCTAAAAATGCAAAAAAGTACTTGTAAAATAAGCAAATAGTTTTAAGCGAATTCGCATTAAATGCAACAATATTGCAATTTAACTCGATTCTAAAGACTAAAGATAATGGCATGAAAACAGTTTTTCATAAAATCAATACTCGATGCAAAATATGTAGCTTATGTTTTTTTATTGAATGGCGCATTTCGTAATCACATGACTAGTGATTGATTCTGATTAGATAAGATTCCAAATTCGACCATTTTGGTTGATACAATTAGAACATGATACATCTGGTTTTATTATAACGGACACGGTTCTTTAATTTATATAACTTCTGTAAATATATTCCATTATTATTTTTTTTTAAAAAATGTAAGTTATTTCAGTTCATTTTATTTATTTAGAAATTTTAATAATAAATATATATAAAATTTTTAATACAGCACAATGATGAGCCTAAAGAACAAGAAGAAAATTTTTTTCAGATATACTAATTTTTGGAAAACCCAGCGTTGGATGGATTACATGTTCTTACAAAATTTTGCTTTTTAAAACATTTTTTAGAAGCAAAATAAGAAAAGTTTTTAATGTTTTATGACTGAACGTTTTGTCTTCTTTTACGGCAAAAAAAAAAAAAGAAGAAGAAG
This sequence comes from Trichonephila inaurata madagascariensis, assembly GCA_019973955.1. Lineage (NCBI taxonomy): Eukaryota > Metazoa > Arthropoda > Arachnida > Araneae > Nephilidae > Trichonephila > Trichonephila inaurata. The sequence goes on along the minus strand of BMAV01013820.1, from coordinate 81,250 downwards.
AAGAATATTTTTGTATGAACAGTTTAAATGAAAACATCTGCCTACTATTTCATCAGTGATATATACAAATACATGTTCACTAAAAATGAAAAAAAAAAAAAATCCGCAATGTCTTTTAAAAGTACATTTAACGGAAAACTTATTACATTTCAAAACAATAACTTTGCATATTTCTAAATAAGAAAAAGGGTGAGATATTTCCTTATTAATGAAAATACCATAATTTTAATAAATAAGCTATATATAGATAATAACACATAATTTTTTTTAAAGTTATCACTTATTTATGCTTTAGAAAATTGAATTACCAAAATGTCTTGTATACATTTCATATATTTATTGTATCACCATGAATAAAACTATGCAGTTAATCCAGTTAAGCCTATCCTATTTTACAAAATGTCAGATCTTTAACGTTTTACCACTAAATAAATAATAAAAGAAAGCTCAGGAGTTAAAAGTCTTGTGAATTATACCAATGCATGTTTTTTAAAATTTCTATTCATCAAATAAAATGAGTTAAATACCTCAAGGGAAATAACTTTTGAAGTTTTCATTTTCATTTAAAATTCATAATGTTTATACTCATGAATCAATATTATGTAGAAAAATAGATGTATTGATACCAAAATAATGCCGTCTGGTTGCACTAAAATGCTAAAATGTAAATATGTCTCAAAAAAGCTCCCATGTAAGGTTTATTTATTTATTTATTTTTTTTAGTTTCATGTTCTTCTCGAAAAAGCGCCCCCTGGTGGACATTTTGGAACTAATTTTTTCCCCCGAAATTCTGTGAGAGCAACTCGTTTATAGCCCATGTACAAAATTTCGTTTCCTTCCGTTCACCTATTTGCGCTGGAGGATGCCGTTAATAGGGAAAGTTTAATTATATATATAACCCCCTGGTACATATACTTCGGGGCACTTAAAACACAGGCACAGGTTGTGCTAGACGGATATATACGCCGGCGGGAGTTACAAGGTTAAGATTTTGCAATTATTTGTTCATATGCATATTTTAACTCCTTCAAAGATTTAATTCTTTAAAATGTTCATTAATTTCTTTTTATAATAATTAAAACTTAACATTTGAAAACTCTCTTTCACGAATAACATTTAATCGTAGTACATTAAAATACTTAAATATGTACAGAAAACAAAAAGGATGCATTTTGATACTCTTGATAAACTTAAAGTATAAGAAACTTAAGCATAAATTCCTGTAAAATATATATAAGTAGTAAACATGCTTTGTGGATCCAACTTTTCCCCTTTGCAGAAGAATTTCTACATAAAAAAGAATACTTACAAACAAACAGAAATATATAAGCAAAGAATATATTTTTAAAAAAAACCGGTAAAAAAAATCGAAATCAGTATAAAGTGTATCCAAATGATAATTCCTGGTGCTTTTGAGAAATATCTTACTGTATAAATTCTAGAATGAAAATAAACTGAATAACAAATTCATTGAAAAATAACTCTGTAATTTTTTTCAAAATATGTATATAACGTGAATTTTTTTATTTTTATCAAATTTTTTTATAGAAGGTTAATATGTACAAATAAAACATTATAAAAATTTTAATTTTTGTTGTTTTTATTATGCTTATTTATTTATTTTGTTGTTTTCAAGCAACTATTTTCTGCCACACCATTGTTACATAATAATTTCTATTACAGAAACTACTAAAATGCAATATCAGAAATCGCCTTGTGAAAATTTTGATAAAACAAATTCGTAAATATTTACGAAATAATAAAAAACTCGATTCAAAGAAGATTAAAGAAGGAATTCTTGTTTATTTTTCTGAATGTTGCATAATTTATTTCCCTTGTCAACATTACTAAATTTACTTCACTTCGCTAAAGTTATGCGTGCTTTGATTACTCAAACTACAAAAACACGCCCAGAGGAAAATAAAAGCTAATAATTCTTAGTCGGAATTGAATTGAATCCATTCTCATAAAAACCAGATAATAAGTGGAAGAAATATTTCAGTGGATGTTCGAGGTAGGAAACAATTCTGCTTTTACATAATTTACATAGCTGTAATGACCCTTTCATCATCCAGAAAAGTCCAAAGGGAAGTTGGTAAAACTATCGTCGGATAATTAAAAAAAAAAGAGAAAATTTTGCTTGATTATTGATTCAAAAATAGCATAAATTTAATTTGCATTTAGTAGAAAGAATTTTCATGGAGTGGTGCAAGAAAAGTATTTAAAACTTTTCGTTCGTGAAAGACTTGTAAATTTCTTTGATTACAAATGAGTAAACAATAAAATGAAGGATAAAAAGAATGTAATTTTTATTTGTAGTATTTTTGTTTTCGCGAGACGTAATATCTAAACAAAAACAAATTTTGTTTCTTTTATGAATGAAATAATTTTCCAGATAATGAATACTTAATATTTCTCATAAACATTGTTTTAGTAATGCCCACAATCTTAACATGAAACCTTAAACAACGTTTCAAATTTAAGAGAACATGGTACGATTTATACAAAAATCTTTAATTTAATGGTTTTTACATTTTTTTTTTTTTTATTTTTACCAATGTATATGGATTACGTAAGAATGATTTTGTTCCCAAAAAATACTGTAAAATACCAACCATTTAATTTTTAAATAAAAATTTTAAATTTTTGAGAGGATTCTTAAATCTTACTCCTCTTACAATAACTGACGTACTCACATCTAATTTGATAAGCAAAACATCGAACTATATATAACAGAAGGTAGTATGGTTTTACTGCAAGCATGATTGATATACGTAAAATACTTTTTTGTTCTGAATTCTTATTGAAAATTCCTTAAAAAATTATTAAATTCTATAAATCCAACTATTTTCTTTAAAAAAAATGAGTACTGCTTTGATTCTAAAATGTACCGATATTTGTTACATGTACTATTAGCAATAGGTAAAAAAAATTCAAAGCATTAGGCACAGTAGAAAAAAACAGCCTTGGCATTTTAAATAAAAATAAATGAGTTTTTATTTTTTTTTCTGAGGTTAATCCGTTTTAAATTTTTATTGGCCATTAAGATGTGAATAACAGCGAACATAAGAGTTATCATAGCTCTAAATTTTTTTAAACGGAGCTTTCAAATTTTGTGATATGATAGAAAATTATATAAAGAATAACTTAGGCTAAAAAAATTTATTTGAATTTTTGACCAATTTTTGTCAATTGAATCGTACTGATACCCTTTAAAAACTGGAACTCTAGTTTGTAATAAATTTTATACCTTATTTCCAATGCAAGTAGTTCAACAGCTTTCTCAAAATTGTTCTTTTTGTGAAGTTTATTGCAAGAGAAAAAAGTGGCCGCGGTAGCCGAGTGGTATAGGTATTGGATCGTGGCTTGCCTTGTCACGAGTTCGAGCCCAGTACCACTAAAGACCCGCCGTGTAGGGCAGCGATGCTCGTTAATTCTGTCGAGAGCTGAAACGTCCTTCCGTTGGTGTGGTAGTTAGGAGAGGGGGTGCCAGCACAGGTGTCGTCCACGTCACTTGACCATGGTTCAAAATTACGTGGTCCGTCACCAAAAGCCCTAGTGTAGCTGAGCAGTGCGACGTTAATATTCAAGCAAGCAAGAGAAAAAAAATCGGCAATATCAAAAATTTCCCTAATTTTATTTATATTAAATATAGAAATTTTTTCAAAATGGATTTTATCCAATAAAATATTAGAACTATTGTTACAGATATTTGTTGTGTATCGCGAAAATGGAAACTTTTCGATACTTTAAGGAAAGTTTGAATTTGAGAATCTATGTATATATATATATTGAATTTTTCTGTTGTTATAATAGGGTTGACATAGCTGAGTGGTCCCGGTAAATGATAAAAAAAAATAATAATAAATGGATTAAAGTTGAGAACCGCGGGGCAGAAATGATTTCCTTTTTTCTATAGAGAGTAAGAAATCTGATTCTAATCTTAAAAAGTGAAATTTGATCTATTAAACTGATCTACTCGTGTCTCAGAATGCTGACCTTTCATTTCAGAAATGTACAACTTAAATTTCTCTTAACGAAACTGTATAGTTGTATTTATATTACTTATAAGAGTAAAACTAGCACACACAGGCCATTCTAACAAAAAGGATACGAAAGCATATTTTTGTAGAGACACAAAAAAATAAATATCAAAAATTCCAAACCCATCCCAATCACGTCTAGTTTCTTTTGAACGTTCTTTTATATTTTTTGAATTTTTTTCTGTACAAGATGTTTTAAAAATGGGGAATGACATATGACAAAAGATTGAACCTTTCCAGTTGTACGGTCACGTGATCAGGATCTGCACACACAAAAAAAGGACGGATAAAAAATATTTTTATTTTCTTCCAACTTGTTTTCTTCTCTGAAATTTCTCTCTGAGGTGGATATTTCTTCTTCCCCATCCGAGTATGCATTCATAATGATGAATTTTTTCTTATGGAAAACAGGTCGCAGTAACCCAGTAGTTATTGTCGTTAACTCGTGTGTAGCGTAGTATTTATCGAGACATAGATTCGAGTATTGATAGCACTACAGTGGGCACTACTCTACTAGCACTACTCAACACTATCACTACTCTGCATTTCCCTTCAAGTGGAAAGTGTAGAGTTTCTCAACTTCTCATTATCGTGAGCTTTTCATTGCAATCTGCGTGTGCTCGAGACCTCCAGCAATTGTGAGTAGTGCTTACTCGTGCAGGCAACTAAGATGCAAGCTGCGCATGCGTTAGCTCTTCAAATATAGCGACCCTGCATTCATTCCGACTTCACACTTCCCTGGCAGCGCACGCGTCCCTCCGAGAGCAATTACCGAACATCTGAAATAAAAGCAAGTAATCTAAATCTGAAAACATCGCCTCGTTCATTAATTATACTGTCTCCCACAGAAGTCTGTAGTGGCGTCTAGAAGTCTGTAGTTAAATCTGTCGAAGTTCAAATTCCTTATGCTGGCATTGTGGGACGTTTGGAAAAGTTAGGTGCCACCTCTGGTATCGTTTTCGTCCCTTACCAATAGTTCCATAACCCGGTGTTTCTCAAACTTTCAATATTTAAGACCCCATTTTCTATCATAATTTTCATCGCGCCCTCCTTTGTACAGTAACAATTCAATACAATAGTAATGTATTTTGACGCTAAGACTACAATATGATTTTAATTATTAGCAGTGCAAATTATCAAGTTAAGTATTAAATTTTGTATATAATTGTTTGTATATGACAAGCCCAAGGGATTTATTAGCAATTATTAAACTTTTTCTTAACTTAGTATTGATAAATTAATTATCATACATTTTGAAGTACCGCGCGAAACATTTATAAGTAAATTATATCAATATAAATGTGTGATTTATTTTTATTATGTCAAAATGTATTTTGTTTTGCTTCCTTTCAGTAAATTTGTACTTTTTAAACCTTATATTTTAGACTTTTCGATATGCTCGCGCCCTCCACGTAAGGCTATCACGTCCCTCTAAGGGGAGCGTCCCTCAGTTTGAGGAACGCTGTCATAACCAATAGTTCTCGTGTTGTTTCATCGTTCGATGTTAATAACCAATCAATTCTTACGGAACACCAGGTAAGTTTAAAGGCATGTGCCATTTGAGTCTAAGACCTCAAACTCTGTAAGGGACCTCATCTCGTTCTTGGCGAGACCTTAGTAATATCGTAACCCTAATAGTTTTAATCATCAAATGTTATATTCCTTAACATATTATCCAAAAAACTGGTAATTCCGATCTATGTGCCAATTGGTAACAGTGGCAAAACTGCATTATTGTCATGTCTATCCGCCTACCCGGAAAATCACCATACACCATCATTACACATTTAGTCAAAAGAAGGTTCTCGGTCGAGCCGGTTTGTGCTTAGAATTGCAAGTTACGACACTTAATTCGTTTGTAACATTATTTCACAACGTATGTTGTATACTGTATATATTGAAAAGGGTCACAGGCGGGGGGTGGGGGCAGAGTCTAAAGAAATTTGAAGTTTTCCCTTTCTTTGGATAGTCTCGTTAATTTCAAATATACAGCTTAAGTATGCTAATTACCGTCAAATCCAGCGTATAACGTGCACCGTCGTATAACGCACACATATACTTTCAAGCTGCATTTTTTAATTTTAAGGTGTATTCGAGCACCCTCTTTTTTAAGAAGAAACCTGAAATGTTGTTGTTGTTGTTTGTAATGCCACCTGTCTGACGTAGTCAGATCGGGGCAAGGGGCTGGAAATACGCATGTCGTTGGCCTTAGCCTTGAGCACTATGCAGGTGGCAGTACGATTTAGCTCAATGAAATTCACGGAGGGACAATAGATGGCGACACCACCGATTCCACCTCCGCAATTTAGGCATGGAACTGAAGGGGAGGGAAATATTCTCCAGTCCCCTGCACTCGAGATTCAGCCCACAAGACTTTCAGACCCACTGATTTAACGAGTACGTTCTCCGTATGTACTCGGGAGGTATTTGGTGGCATCGGGCATCGAACCTAGGCCTTCCGGTCTGGAATCCTATGCTCTAACCACTAGGCTACCCACGGGCAACCTGAAATGTACGTGCGCAATGCCCTTATTTTTTGAAGTCATTTATTCGAGATATTGTCTTAAGCTTCTGAAAAAATACTATACTTCTAGAATTACACCCCTTCAAGTTCATATGGAATATTTCTTTTAAATATATAATATTTATAGATATTTGTTGAAATGTATGTTTGTTTGTTTTTATTATTCTCATCTCATTTTTTTTTTTTTTAATTATTTTTAAAGTTGTCATTTTTATACCCGGCGTGTAACGCACACCCATAAAATTCGATCTTAATTTTTGTCTTAAAAATGCGCGCAGTTTAAAAAAAAAATATGTAAAACTAAGGGAACATGTTAATGATGCTGTCTTCATCACACAAGCTGCAAAATGTGACGTATGGGGAATAAAACAGAAAAATTCACTTTCTATTTTTTTTTAGAAGCGCACTTTATTTAAATAGTAAAATTCATAAAATTATTTAAATATTAAATATTTTAAAAGTTGCTTTAGTTATTTATAGAAAGAATCTTACATAGAACTAATAGTAAAACTAAAAAATATGATAAATGATAAATATCTTTTGGCCAAAAATAACTTATAATTCAAGGTATTTTTTTTTAATTAAAAAGAATTTAAAAAATTACTAACAAGAAAAACACAGCATAATATTTAAATAAATCTTTTGCATAAAAAATAAAGTTATTGAGACGAAATATTTTAGTTCCATGTAAATGAATCGTGTGTGTTTACATATCCTTTAAAATATTCTCCCAGGTATGGAAAAGCTTTCATAGAAAATTATGGTATAAACTAAAATTGTCAGGAGAGCACGAATAAAAGAAATATTATGAATGATAATATGTCTGCAAATATTTATGAAACATCTTTATAATGAATTCATTTGCTTTTTTTCTTAAATGTACAAGAATTAATGAATCCAAAAGGTATATTCATAAATCTTTAACATAACAAACACACCATCCACTAAAAATATTCGGTACTCTTGGTAAAAGTAATTTTTTTCGGAGCGTCATATTTCTGAGATTACATCTTTTTTTTTAATTTTATGGGTATATTAAGAGTTTAAAAGGCGTATAAGAGTTGTTCATAAATACACATTTCGCTTACTTAAGTAAGTTGTTGTGTATATTTTTTGTATATATACACCGTAAATTAGCAGTATAAATTGAATTAGCAAAGTAATTCCCCAAAACAAAAAATTATTTTCATAAACGGAAAATATGTTTATGAATATCATATGCTCATATATTTTGTTCCAAGACACGTCTTTTTCACTTTATTTTTAACATGCATAATAAACATACTGATTTTAATTTATTCATTAATATCTATCCAAATATATTTCTAAAAACTTTGACTCTCTATAGTACCTTGACGTACGTGTCTTTAACAAAATATAAATTTGTATTTTTACATTTCCTTGTGAATAATTAGAGAAAAAACGATTTTCAAGAAAAATAAAGAAATTTTTTTTGTCTTAAAAGTTATTACTCTTTATCAATTACGTATTCAATTTTTGGAAATTCTAATATTTCTCAACTAAATGTATTTTTTAAACTGGAAATTATTTTTAAATATGGAAACAAAAAAAAAATAATAATTTTCCTTCACAAAACTTTCATTTTCTTTCCCTCGCTCTTTATGCATCAAAGTTTTTAAAATGTCAATGTATAATGTAAGTTAGTAATTTTAATAAAACTTTGTTTTCTTTTCATTGCACCAAAATTCCTTTAAAAGCCCGGTGCATTTAATATGCATCATAGCTAAAAAATAGCTATGGTGCATATTAAATGCAACTAAGCTTCAAATACCCTTATATGATATTGTGCGTAAGCTACCCTTCTTTCAATATCACTAGACCATGATTCTAAATTATGTACGGCGGGATATCGTTCATGTTAAAAGTTTAAAGGGGTGATCAACCTTTTTGTGGGAAGAGTGCCACTATTTGATAAAAAAATAATTATGCGTGCCTCTTCCAAATTTTCCAACGAGCAAATATGAAAAAGTGAAAAAATGTGTGACTTATAAGTTTATTATGGGATTTTTACTCATATAGAGCATTTTTTAATGCAAATATATGTTGTCAAAATTTAAAAATAATATAATAAATAAGACGAAATACAAATTTAGATTTTATTGTTAAAAAATTTTTTACAAGTTCAATCACTTAGGTTAGCTATAAAATAAAAATGAGCAACTTGAACCATTCACAATTTAAAATAATTAAACGCTCAATACTTACTTAAAGTGGATTTTGAATTATTACTTTTTATTTTGCCAAGTCACCTATGTTCAGATTAGCTCTTACAGATGCTATCAAAATGAGGCTATTATGGATGCACATCAGCTAGTTTTATGTGATTTTTATTTTTTTATGTTCGTAGCAGAATATATTTATTCACTAACATATTTTGATCCAAATTTTGAGATTTTTTGTGTGAAAGCCCCCACTTCGATAAAATTGTATTTATCTTTTAAGAAATTTTAAATTTTGAAAAATGGTTAGTCTTTCAATTTGTAATCAAAAATAGTTAAGCTTTAAAAAAT
>BMAV01013820.1:25985-53899 GCA_019973955.1 Trichonephila inaurata madagascariensis | reverse complement strand
TCTCTCTTCTAAATATTTTTTTCAATGATTCATCATTTTTACTCCATTTACTTTTCATAATATAGATTAAAGAAAGCATCAAACTATACATTCTACGCTCCTTCCGCTCTACATCGTTCGAAATTTCTTTAGACCTTTTAACTTGTTTTCTTTTTTATCCAACACTATTAAGGTATCCGACTACGTTCGGAACCGTGATTTTAAAAAAGCGCATAAATGGATAATTTTTATGATTTTTGGTGTCACTTAGATTAGAATACATGTATAAAAAATTGACAAAAAAAAACTATTTAAATACAATATTTCGGCAAAAAATTAGCTTAGAATAACCTTTTCTTCAAAATGTTCTCCTTTTGTGAAAAATGCTTCTATTATAATAATATTTTGCCTGTATATAGCTCAGACCTCTGTACAGAGGCTCAACCATGATTTTTGAAAAATTCACATTATTTTCAGAGTTACAACCCATTGAAATAATTATCGGCGTTTTTTCTTATAATTTCTCCCCTCTTTTGTCGTAAAACATGGATAAACCCACTTCTAAGTTATATATTTCAAAGATTCTAGTTGAGCCTCTGGACAGAGGTCTGAGCTATATACAGGCGAAATATTATTATAATAGAAGCATTTTTCACAGAAGGAGAATGTTTTGAAAATTTGTCATTCTATGTTTATTTTTTGAAAAAATATTGTACTTATATAATTTTTATTGTAATACTATTCTTAAAATAATTTTAAATACATTTTCTAATCTAAGTGACACTATATATCATAAATATTTTCCATTTATACGCTTTTGCAAAATCACGGTTCCGAACGTAGTCGGATACCTTAAAATAAATTATGGTATTTATTTCAAAAGTTAGAATGCTTTACAAAAAACAAAAAAAAAAATAGGAACAAAAATATAGATCCAAAGATAGAAGAGATAATGCCGCTGCTCTATTCTCATGCAAAGCCAAATTAATGAACAATTAATGACCCTTTTTTCGCCTTCTAACAAAAGTCTAAGACAATAGCTTTAAAAGGGAATAATAAATCTATGTTTGTTCGACAGATGGCAGCACAAAACACTTTTAGGACTGTATAAGCTTAACCAAAATGAATTTGTTGCATTGTAAACATTTATAATGCGAGTCATAAATTGAGATTATGTAGTGAAAGTGTGTGTGTGTGCTAGCACACCGGCTGTAACTAATACTCTAAGAATCCTAATTTACGGTTGTTATTTATTGTGGATTTATTCTTATTATTTCGATACCACAGTCGAATTTGCAGTTGACCGAATAAGTCCATTTATTCAAGACTTCTTTTTTTTAATACCATATAATTTCAATGGAAAGAGAGGAAAAGTTAATGGCGCTCACACACAAAGGGAAATTCATTTTGACCCTTTTTGTAATGTTTTTTTTTTTCAACTCTCTGTTATGAAACTGGAGCAGAAAGAGAAATAAAAGATTTGTGACAGTAATTTAAATGAATGGGAATTATCCCAAAACTTATTTAGGAGCTCAAAACAGAGAATTTCATTTTGTCAAAACATTCAAAATGAGTCGAAGAAGAATTTTTTTTCTTCAAATATTTTAAATATTTTTCGTAGAAGTAAATCATAAACTTGCACCGTAAGTATTTTGTCGATATAAATTGCGATCATAAATGAACGAGTATTATACCAAATTTCCAGAATTCGGAAAATAGTCTGATTCATAATCCACATACGCCTTCACAATGTTAGAAACAATGCCTGATGGAAAAAAAATTCCTTGTTTGTGTTTCTTTCTTTCATATTTTCATACATTTGTGTTTTTCTTCTTTACATTTATGTTTCCTCCTAATTATAAATTGGTGTATTTTGTCTCGAAATGAACTCGGTGCTTCGGTATAAATATTTGCTTATAAAATGGTATGTTAAAGCAAAATTTTCTTAGAAGTGTAATTTATCAGATCAGGAGAGTATAAAAGAACAAATATGTTTACATTTTATTTGTCTAATTGCATTTTATTTATAAAATATATTGTCATTGTTCGATATATAAAACTAAGAACGAAGTAACTAGGTTAGAAGTAAAAAAAACCCTGTAATTTAAAATAAATCTTTGAAGTTTTGTTATACCCACTCTTTTCCCTCTCCTTTTCTCTCATCCTTTTTGCCTCTCTTTTTTCACCCTCTCTCGTTCTCTCTCTCCTTGCCTCTCTCACCCTGTCTATGTCTATGTCCCTGTCTCTATCTCTCTCACACTGTCCCTCTTTCTCTCTTTCCTTGCCTCTCTCCCTGATTCTCTCCTTGTCTCTCTCTCTCTCTTTCTCTCTCATCCTGCCTCTCTTTCTTTCTATCTCCCTGTCTCTTTTCTCTCCCTATCTCACTCTGTATCTCCTTTCCTCTCTCTCCCTGTCTCTCTCTCCCTCATTTTTTTCTCTTCCTTCTTCCTTACTCACTTCCTCTCTCTTTCTCTGATAATTCAACAAAATAGCATAATGTAATGCGTTAGACATTACTTTGTTTCTTATAAATAACATAGTGTGTAATAATCTAATACATAATAACTGTAATAGAATAAATAGTTTAATGAAAAAAAGTAAAACATAGGAATTATGACTGAAATTTTATAAACTAGATATTATTTAAGGTATCCGACTACGTTCGGAACAGTGATTTTGCAAAAGCGCATAAATGGATTTCATGATATTTAGTGTCACTTAGAATAGAATACATGTATAAAATTGTTTTAAGGACATTTTGACAAAAAAAATTATTTAAATACAATGTTTTGGCAAAAAATTAACTTAGAATAATCTTTTTTCCAAAATGTTCTCCTTTTGTGGAAAATGCTTCTATTATAATAATATTTTGCCTGCACACAGCTCAGACCTCTCTACAGAGGCTCAAGTAGAATTTTTGAAATGTATAACATAGAAGTCGGTTTATCCATATTTTACGACAACAAAGGGGAGCAATTTTAAGAAAAAAAACGCCAATAGTTATTTCAATTGGTGGTAACTCTGAAAATGTGAATTTTTCAAAAATTCTTGTTGAGCCTCTGTAGAGAGGTCTGAGCTATATACAGGCAAAATATTATTATAATAGCAGCATTTTTCACAAAAGGAGAACATTTTGAAAAAAGATTATTCTAAGTTAATTTTTTGCCAAAATATTGTATTTAAATAAATTTTTTTTTTGTCACAATGTTCTTAAAACAATTTTATGCATGTATTCTAATCTGAGTGACACTAAATATCATGAAAATTATCCATTTATACGCATTTTTAAAATCACTGTTCCGAACGTAGTCGGATACCTTATTGTTTAAATCATCTAGCACCATGTTGTCGGAGGATAAAACTACTTTGATGTTTTGCGATGATTTTTGTTCAGGAAATGATCCAGTTCACATTTTCTTTTCTCGTTTATTTTCAATAACGCCATTGTGTATACTTAACCTCAAAAGATATGCAGTTCACACACACTTCATATTTTTATATATTAGCAATAATAACATCGTAGAACATGAATTCACTAAAAAACATAATAAAGCAGAATATATAATCATTTATAAAACGCAAAACTAAAAATGAAAGAAAGATTCACAATAAGCAGTCCTAATTAAAGTTTAATTATATTAAATTAGTATTATAACGTATACTCAAAAATAACACAGGCGGCTAGCTCAAATAATTTTAATGGGTTGTACTTTTTAATTGAGCACACCGTTACAAATACATAAAAAAACCCAGTTAATCTTTATACAAATACCAAGGGGTTGCGAGGGCGGACATTGGCATGTCCTTTCTCCACCGAGGTGGCAGGCTGACTCTGGCACGTCCTTCCTTCACCGAGGTAGCAGTCAGACTGGTTACTTGTCCATACGGCCAGGAGAGAGCGCTCTATTACCATTCGTTACAGTATCTATTTTTGCAGTATATTTTTGCACTTGAGCATTAAATATTTTCCAAAAATGTAAAATTATTTCCGCATAAACCATCACCTTCAATTCAAGGAATGATTTTTATTTTCTTACCAAGATATTATTTATATACATTCAAATTTATCTTCACAAAAGTATTGAAAATATATCATTGTATTTTTATACATAATGATTTTGCTGATCGAATCATCGCTCCAATTTTATGTATATGAAATTCTTAAGACTGGAGACAGAAAGAAAACTTTTTTCATCCTTTTTAAGTGAGCTAATTTTTTTTAATGCTGGTATTTATTCACAGAAAAACTTTACGTTACACATATTAAAATAATACAGCAAATAATTTCTTATCCAACATCACGGAAAACTTGATTGAACAATGAAATAGCTGATACAATCAAATTATGTTTCAATATTATTAGCATCCTAACAAAAATTTTTTTAAAAAAAACAAGCATACTTGTAGAAATACGACCTTCTATTGTTACATAACACCACAATTTAAACTAAACAATTATCGAATACATTTTTAAAAACTTATTATGAAAAACAAAAACAGAAATGTATTATTAGAATGAGTCCCATTCTTAATTACAAAATCAAGTGTGTCTCAGATTGTGATATGCATAATTTTGGGAAAACACAAAACCCTTCCGAGGAATATATAAGCAGCTCATATAAAAGCATATAACTACAATAACCGGGAAGAAAAATCCATACATATAGCTTAGAAATACCCTATACAAAGAGAATATTCGATTTTTGTTATCAGCCCAGGGGCAAAACAACAAAAATATTCGAGTACATCTGATGAAAGATGATGTTTGAACAAGTGCAACTTCGAAGGAACCTTCTAGAGTTTGATTTATACTAATATAGCGAAATAAGGTACGTATTTTGATTTATACTAATATAGAGATCAAAAGAAGGTACGTATTTCCTTTTTATTATTCTATGTAGTTTTAATACAATGATTTCTTTATAAAATCCTATATTCATAATGTCCCATACTAGAGATACTAGAGGTTTCAAATTATTACAGTGTTAATGAATATTGTGTATCTTCAAAATTTCTTTAAATACTTTACAAAGTAAATTTCAATACAAGATAAACTCAGGACAGTTCCATCTAATCTGATAGTGTGACGTTTGAGATAAATAACGGTAGCATGATTTTGATTAATTTAAATATTTAGTTTATTTACGTCACAGCTATTATTTACAGAATTATACATTGAAGTTATTCAACTTATTAAGAGATTATTATAGTTCAAAACAGTGGTTTGTGAGAAGAGTTGCCTTTTCGTGCGTCTGTTTCCTTCGAAGAGTCAAATCATCTCTCCCTCTCTCTGCTCGGGGATCAGGGGGCGGTGCTTTTTAGCATCTCGTTACATTCTGCTAGAAGCGGGGAAAGGGTCCCTCGTAATGCCAAGGGTCGACAGGCGATCCAAGCTGGTACTACGCAATAACTCAAAGTTGTACAGGTGTCTTTGCACGCGTGGGGATTATTTCCACAAAGACGCCGATCACAGCTGCAAGACGAAAACGTTACAACATGTATAATTGTGTTTGTGTGATCCATCTAGAGTAGGAGTGTTAAACTCGCGGCCCACTACAAACATTTTTACTGCTCGGTCAATATCTCGGCGCACAATAATGCATTATAAAATTTAAAGATTTCTCCGGAAATAGGAAAGATAGTTGCAGAGAAAGGATGTCAAGTGTTAGAAGTAAGCATTAAATTTTTCTTTTTCTTTTATTTATGTTTATTATAATGTACCGGGTGGTTATAATTAACCCTTAACTTCGCACTGTTGCATTTCTGCAACATATGATTTATTTTAATTTAAGAGAGACTCAATATTTTTTTAATTACCTACAAATAACTTATCCGAGAAAAAAAAGATTACTACAAAGAAATACATGCTAATTTTGTCACTAGATGGAAGTACATTTTTTCCAGAAATTACAAATTATAAAAATCTCTGATGCCTCAAGAACTGTGTTTTTGCTATAAAAAGAATCCATTATATTTTATGCTTCTTCCTCTTGTTTATTGACGAAATAAATTACCAGGTAAGAAATTTAAACATTTTATAATGAATAAAAAAATCCTCATATAAAAAAAAGTTTTGTAATTTACAGCACTACTGCACAATGTTGTACTTCTGCAACAAACAAAAAAATAACTGAAATTCAATTTAAAACTGCTTAATTTTTTTTTTTTTCACATTTTCCCCTTTTGTTATTACTTGAGAACTAGCTGATATAATTTTTTCATAGAAATTTAAAAAATTGCTAAGTTAAGGGTTAAAGTTACACTACTCAGAGGCTTGTAGAACCAGTTCTGCTTATCAGATTTTGATGAAACTAGGAATATATACTACATGGATCATGGAAAAAAGATTTCTGTAATAAAAAAAATTAGTACAAATTTCAATCACCAGGTTGCTTTTATCGAATATTCCTTATATAAAACCGTAAAACCTCTATATAAACTTGCAGTCATAGCCAGAGAATCATTAGGCGCGCTTTTGTCATCGTTAATCATTCCTGCTTTATAGGAACGACGATGTTTGCAAACCACTATCTTTATGTAACTTGAAGCAACGCCTCACATTAGGCGTCAAGTCAAAGTACTGTTTGGTGCTAACTTTGACGATAATCGTGATTATCTAAATATTTTCCGGATTCATGGCCTTCTCACTCACCCGACTTAAATCCCTGTGATTTCTAATTGTAGGGATTTCTAAAAGACCGCGTTTGTAGAGGAGGAATCAGGACTTTACCTGATTTGAAAGCTACCCTTATACGCTATATAGCTGAAATCTCTCGTGAGTTGCTTCGTGCTACCATTGAAAACTCTGTAATGAGCTTTCAACACGATATTGATGTCAATTGAGCACATATTGGGAATATTCTGTAATTGAATAAAATTAAACGATTCTAACATATTTTGTGTCCTTATTTCCCCATTATCACCCCATTTCCTCCTATTGGTCAAAGTTCGAACTATTTATTATTATTATTATTATTATTATTATTATTATTATTATTATTGCAGAAACCTTTTCCCCATGGTCCATATAGCATATATTCCAAGTTTCATTAAAATCCAATAAGCAGAATGGGTTCTGTGGACCTCTGAATAGTGTAACTTTAATTATAACCACCCGGTATTATTCGAAATAAAATTACGCTTCTATGAACATTAATTCGTTTGTGGCTCACCGGCAGTTAAACATTGTTTATTTGGCTCAAATTAGCCTTTGAGTTTGACACCCTTGATCTAGAACAGGCATGTCAAACACGCGGCCCGTCGATACATAATTTGCGGCCCGCCATGACTTTTTAAAAAATATTTAAATATCGAGCTTTTAAAGTTTTTTTTTTTTTTTAAACAAATTTGAGATGAACTTTTTTTAGATTTACAACATATTTACTTGTTATTTATACTTATTTTAAAAGAAATAGAGAGCAACTTCTTAGTGGACTGAATAAACTACATTTCTCACACAATATAATGCGTTTGCACTAAAAATTCATGAGATTAACACCACGTTTTACGAGTCATCCTCCCTCTTCTAAACCGTTCTCATAACCTCAGTCCCCTTTTGGTCAGTGACTCGCACTTCCTGTGGGCAGAAGAACTGTCCATTAAAGCCCCCTCTGGAATTAGAGAGTACTGTGGGACCGTGTTAACATCTTTATGACTTAACAGAGAGCATCATAATTTATCGGGGATGCGATTTGTATTTCTCTTTCTCCGTCTTTAAAGTATCCAATCAGCGAAAAGCTAAGAGCTTTGTCAGATGCAATCACAAGACGAAATACAAGAAAAAGGGTAGAGTTTGCTCAATTGTTTGCAGATGAAAGTGGATTTTGGTAAAAGTGGATTCAATATAAAAAATTATTTAATAATAATAATAAAAAAGAAACCAAACATCAACTACAATGAGTAAAAAAAAAAAACAATTGAAGATGAATGTAGCATTTTTCAAGAAAAATGGGAACTACAATATTTTTGTGTCCAAAGCAAGAGTAAAATATTTTGCCTGATTTGCAAAACTCTATTTCCGTTTCTAAGAAGTATAATCTTAAAACAAATGACCTACACTATGACACAAATCATAAAACAAATTATGGCCAATACGTTTTAAAATTTCGAGAAGAAAAATTGGCGTATTTGAAATCAACTCTTCAAAAACAACAAAATGTATTTACTAAATCTTTAGAAGAAAATTCAGCTGCTGTAAAAGTTAGTTATATGTTATCCCATTTAATAGCAAGCGGATCTAAACCATTTGCTGAAGGTGATTTTATTAGTGAATGCTTAATCAAAGCGGCGGAAGTATTATGTCCACAGCACAAATAAAAAAATTAAAAAGTGTTAGTTTAAGTTGAAATACTGTAGCTAGCAGAGTTGATGAAATAACTGAGAATTTGAGAGATCAGCATCATTCAACAATATCAACATTGCAAGCCTACTCGACTGCAATTGATGAAAGTACAGATATTCGAAATATCGGTCAGCTGGCCATTTTTATTCGCAGATGCGATGTTAATATAAAAATAAATGAAGAAATCTTGGAAGTCATTCCTATGCATAATACTACCACTGGAGCTGATATTTTTGATGCACTTATGAAAGTTGTAAAAAAGTTTAAGTTACCATTGGATAAGTTGGTTTGTCTTGCAACTGATGAAGCACCTACCGTGACCGGTACTACCAAAGGAGTTGTTGCAAGATTAAAAAAACATGCAAACAACACGGAAACAATAATTTTGAACATTTTCCTTGCATTATTCATTAACAAGTACTGTGCTCTAAATTTTTAAATATCGGATATGTTTTAAAAATTGTCACAAAAATCGTAAATTATATGCGAGCACATAGACTTAATCTCATCGTCACAATCCACTTCATTTCTGGAAGACATAGAAAGTGAATTCACCGATATACCATATTATACAGAAGTTCGCGATGGGTTTCGAGTCATAAAGTATTAAAACGATTTTTCAAACTGCTGGATGAAATCATAATTTTCTTAGAAACAAAAAACTACGAATGTGCAGAATTAAAAGATGGACAATGTCTAAAGGACTTGGCCTTCTCTGTTGATATCACAAGAGTTACCTTCATCAACTTAAGCTTAAGCTTCAAGGCAAAAATAATCTTGTTACAACACTATTTGATAACATTAACGTTTTTAAACAAAAATTATTTCATTGGCGAAGACAAATAGAAAAAGAAAATCTGTCTCACTTTGAAAAAAAAAACTGCCAATATCTATTTATTAAATCCCCTAAATTAAAATTTACAGAATATGTGATATCGCCCCCCTAGGGTGCCCTTCTCTTTGATTATCAGCGTGAGCTAGAGGTGTAGGATTAACGAAAGAACTAGAAGATTCCATAATCTTAATTTGGTTTTATTAAGATTTTACAACTTAAACCTCTAACAGATTAGATAATAATAATATTGCGACATGGTCGATCTTCGTAGACCATGTCGCGGGGTTTCAGCGTAAGTTAGAGGTGTGGGATTCTCGAAATGATGAGACATTTTAGAATTCTTAATATGACTTTTATTAAGAATTTAACTTAAATTACTTAGATATCGAACAAACTTATATTAAGTGAGAATAAACCAAAACATGTAGTCTTAATTAACACAGATCGCGCAATTAAATCACTTATCAATATAATTATATTATATCCGCCTACTCTCAATCTCAATAATATATTCGCGTTCAGAATATAATCTTCCTACCTTGGTTGAATACGCAACGTCCAATCCACTTCAGATATTTCTCCGAGCGGGCGTACAATGGTATGTACCTTGGATGAATGGCGATTTTAGTGATTCTAGGTAAGCCGTCAATCAACACTTCTATCTTCTCTGAACTGAACTTTCTCTAAATTGCCATCACGCTCACTAAAACTTCTATCCTTTTAAAGGTTATCTTATTTGCATCTATCCTTCATTTCACTTCTTGGGTTTGGGTTGGAAAAGATTTGCCATTAATCGCGGCCGTCAAAGAACACAGAGGTTATGTTAGAGAAAGGACGCGTGAGATGTCGCAATATATGTAAGAGAATCTACGATGACAAAACACACAATATATATAATGCCGAATTAGCTTAACCCGAACCACTATCAATAACTAACACGCCTAAATTCAATTCCAATAATATCTCAGATCCTAATATTAAATAGTCAATCTTACCTTAACTTCGATCACTGATTCAAACTTAATGGAAATTGCGTATTTACTGGAGTACAATGGTATGCACCTTGACTTAATGGCTCTATCTCCGGGATAACTTCCGTTGGCTGTCACTTCCCAATTGTATCACGCTCTATCATCACATTCCCCAAATTGCCACACCGCTTACTCCAACTTTTGATATTTAAAAGCTTTCTAATTTGCATCTTTCATTCCCGCTTCACTTCTTTGGTTTTGGTTGGAAAAGAGTTGCCTTTAATTCTGGCCCCAAAGAACCCAAAGGATATGTTAATGAAAAGACGCTTGATCCCGTCACAAATATGCTCACACAATTAAATTGTTAGAAATAGAATTCAATCGAAGATTTTCTGATTTCAAAAGCTGTGTGAATTACAATTTCGTCTTTTTACTTCACCTCTATCTATCGACATTGAACTTGTTGATGAAAATTTACAAATGGAATTGATTGAGATCCGATGTGATTCTTTGCTGAAGCAAAAATGTATGGAAGTTAGAATTCCAGATTTTAACACATGTTTATCAATCGATCGATTTCCTAAAATGTTATCCTTTGTTACGCGTATAATGGCTTTGTTCGGAAGAACTTATTTATGCGAGCAATTATTTTCTTTAATGAAAAACAACAAAATACAGGAAGGTCAAGATTAACCGATAAACATTTATCATCAATTTTAAAGATTGCATCAGCTCAGAACATTCAACCAAACTTCGATTATTTGCTTTATGAAAAACGATGACAAACATCTAAAAAATTAAATTGGGCCATCCTGGCCTTGGCAGGTAAAAATAAACTTATTTTAAGCCGTAATATCTGTATATTAATGCGCCTTTGTATGTGAAAAAATCCCATTTATAAATATAAATAATTATATGTGAGCAATTAATAGCTATCACATTTTTCAGTCACGTACTCAACTTTAGGTACAACTTGCACAAAGTTTACTGGAATATAACTTTTATAAAAACTTTGTAGTGCTTGTTAACATAACATTCTATATAATAAATGTAAACAAAATAGAATTTTTCTAAAAAGGTTAATTTTATTATTTAAATATTATTTAATTTTTTATGTGTGAAGATAATGTATAATATCTAAAAGTTTTAAATGTTTATTTTTAAAAAAGTATTCATTGTATTGGAAATAATTAATTTTTGTAACATGCAAGATATATGAGTGCTATAGGTAAAATAGATTTTCGGAAAATGTATTGGAATTCACACACAAAAAAAAAAAAATAATAAAACTCATTATAAGAAAATCAAAAATAAAGATATTTTTCATCATGATTTTTTAAAAAAAAAAAAATATTTTAAAAATAAGTATTTTAAGTTAATAGGATTAGTATGCTTTATTCTATTACCTTTGTTTTTCTTTCAGTTTTAAATTATTGCTGTTTAGATTTCTCTGTAAACTTCGCAAACACATGTGTCATCAACGATTCTCATAAAATAACATTCCATATATAAAACACTAATATATATATTTTATGCATTAACTTTTTACTACTTTTATACTTCACTTTGAGCACAATCCGTGCATGATATTATAGCATTATTTAGATTAATTTATTAGATAAATATGTAGCTGAAATGTCTTGTTAAAATTATAAAAATAAATCTTGATTTTAAATTGTCTTGCATCACTGTTTAAAATTAATTTTAAAAACAAAAAGAAAGTGTTCACAAAATTTTGTCCCTTTAAAAAGGGTAAATAGTATTTCGCTTATCATATTAAAATTCAATTTTCCAGCTTTCTTTTTGTAGAATTATAAAAAAAATAATACAGCAACAGAATTATCGAGGTGTCCTTTATTTTTTAAGACTGAAAATAGGGGGTGGTAGGCCTAAATGCGACGGGAAGCCGACAGTAAAATTAATGTCGATAATACTCACGAGAGAGAAATAAAACCTTAATCCATAACAAACAAATATTTATTATGATTAACATAGGTAAATAACAATAACAAATTAACAATGACTTTAAAGGTAAGTAGTATTAGACAAAGAGGCACTTTAAGCAATGAAACACTTTCTACGACGGGACGACTGGGAGAGTACGTCCGCGCTCGGTATGAGAAAACTCCTAGAAGTGATGAGTTGTAGGGGGCGCGACCAGCGACAATAGCGGGGGTGTACAAGGCACAAACAAAGACCAAAATAAAAAAAAAAAATGCAAAATTTGAAGCATTTTAAAGTTTTTTAATAATCTTAAATTCTTAAATAATATATGTTACATAAATTCATGGACAAATTCGTTTGCCTCGTAGGAGAAATATTTTTACAATTTCTTGAAAATTGAACTAGAATACTTACCTTCATACAAGATAAATTGAATTTGTTCGTTTTTCACCTTAATATAACATTTTCATGTATTTGCTTTTCCCAACTGATATCTCGGTGGGTGGCCATGATTGATTGATTGATTGAATGTCAACGTCGCACTGTTCAGACACACGAGGGCTTTTGGCGACGGACCACGTAAATTTTAACCATGGTCAAGTGACGTGGACGACACCTGAGCTGGCACCCCCCTCTCCTAACTACCACACCACACCAACGGGAGGACGTTTCAGCTCTCGACAGATTTAACGTGCATCGCTGCCCTACACAACGGGTCTTTAGTGATACTGGGCTCGAACTCGTGACAAGGCAAGCCACGGTCCGATACCTATACCACTCGGCTACCGCGGCCACCGGTGGGTGGCCATAGCCAAGTAGTTATGGTCTGGAACTCGCGACCAGCGTATCATGAGTTCGAGCCCTAGTGCCACTGGGGATCCGCAATTTAGAAGGGCTGAAGTACGTTAAATTTTTCATGGTTTAAAGTCCTCGCGTTACCCTACTGTGGTAGTTTGGAGAAAGGGTAATGTGCCAGCCCAGGTGTCGTCTTTGTCACTTAACCATCGTTCCTAAAAGCACTCGACAGTTGTCCTCGTTTTGCTTTATAGAACGACATTAATAAAATACTTACACAATGATAGTAAAGCACATAATATTAAGAACAGAAATCGATTTTTCTATGATTGAA
Source organism: Trichonephila inaurata madagascariensis (assembly GCA_019973955.1). Lineage (NCBI taxonomy): Eukaryota > Metazoa > Arthropoda > Arachnida > Araneae > Nephilidae > Trichonephila > Trichonephila inaurata. The sequence goes on along the minus strand of BMAV01013820.1, from coordinate 40,700 downwards.
TTATGAGACCATGATCACCAAGTAATCAAGGCCAAGAAACCGTAGCTGCCCATGATTCTATTGAATCGTTGGTTCGATTCCTGGTGCCGCTTAGAACTTGCCATGTGGAACGTCTCCACACGTTACATCTGTCTAGCCTTAAAACCCTTAGTTTGGCATGTTGTAGAAATTCGGAGAGTGGGCTACCAGCCCTGGTGTCGATCTCCTTATTTAACCACGACCCAAAATTTCGAGATCTGCCACCGAACCTCAGAAGTCTCAAACCAATTCCGCGGTGAGAGGTTTTTCAACAATCAATCAATCATCGGTTAAGTCACGAATCTACATTCTGATGTCGGTATCGTAAAGCAAACAAGAGAACGTGCAGTTAATCAAACAAAAATGTTTAAGAAAATTCCCGCGCTAAATTTTATTTCCTTAGCGAGAATTGTCAGACTTTTATGGAGTGGATACGATGTTCAGAGCTCTATGGCCAAATACTTTCTGGAAGGAGACAAAACACTTGAAAAATGGAGCAGCATTGAGGAGAGCTTGAAATTAAAAATCGGTAACTGCCTTATCTTACCAAATGAACTGAAGATTGTTTTGTCCAATTTAGTGAAACCAGTGGGTGGGCGTATAAAGAACATAATAGAACACATTTATGGTAACGACTACTTACCAAGTCATTTTATGGGCCTCTTAAGCTGGACGTTGCTTGGAATAATAGATGCAAAGAAAACTGCAGAAGCTGTTATAAAAGATGACAATTTACCTATTACTAAGCGTTACGAAATAGCTTGCACTTATTGTTTGGAGGATGAAATACGAATGTTATGGAGCGAATTGTCCGAGACAGATAGAAATGAGTATTTGTATCCAAGAATCTGTGCACGCCGTTACGTCTCTACTTATTGGACGTATTGCATGATGGACGAATTAAACAAACTGGACAGAAAAATCCAAGACCGGTATAATCTGCCACTACGTAGTCATTGTTTTGGAATTATGAGCGCACATATTACTGTCAATCAACCGGCTTTTGAATATTTCTTTGGAAAATTGAGCACGGAGGAGAAAGAAGAATATTTGGAATGTTTTTTTCGGGCTGAGGATTTCGGAATAGTAAAGAAAATTTATTTATGCGATATAAGTTACTTTTTACTTTCTCAAATGAATGCGAATCAACGAACAAATGCATTTGAGAAATATGCTTATCGCATTTTGAACCATTTTTTGGAGTTCCCATATGGAGATATTTTTTTAGAAATCAAAAGTGTTGTGCAGAAATATCTTACAATTGACCAGGTGACAGATTTAGAAGGACGATATAAAAAAATGTGTCGATATTTTGTTTTTAGAACTTTTTGATAGAAATTTACGCAAATCACTGTAACATATTTCGTGCAGTTTTTAATATTTTATCAATTCGATATCTACTCGTCCTCCTTTAGTTTCAGCTTATACTTTAATCCATTGATTAATCGTATCATATATAAAGTAATTTCGTTGACATATTTACAAAAGTTGGATTTCTAACAAACAGACTCTGCTCCGGTTTGTTCATTTTACACTGATTATTTTACATCGTGTTTGTTTGTCGGATATTTTTATACCTTTATCAATATTTTTGTTAACAATTATTTCCTTTTATATTTTACTCCCTGTACTGTAATTACTATAAGTACTTGATGATCTAAATAAAAGCAGAAATGTTATGTGCAATGTTATGTATTTGATAACACTCTGCTTTTATGTTAAGGTATCCGACTACGTTCGGAACAGCGATTTTGCAAAAGCGTATAAATGGATAATATTTATGATATTGTCACTTAGATTAGAAAATGTATATAAAATTGTCTTAATAAAAGTATTACAATAAAAAATTATTTAAGTACAATATTATTATTCTATTATAATAATAATTTGCCTGTATATAGCTCAGACCTCTCTACAGAGGCTCAACTAGAATTTTTGAAATATATAACTTAGAAGTGGGTTTATCCATGTTTTACGACAACACAGGGCAGAAATTTTAAGAAAAAAACGCCGATAATTATTTCAATGTGTTATAACTCTGAAAATAATGAGAATTTTTCAAAAATCATGGTTGAGCCTCCGTAAAGAGGTCTGAGCTATATACGGGCAAAATATTATTATAATAGAAGCATTTTTCATAAAAGGAGAACATTTTGAAAAAAGGTTATTCTAAGTTAATTTTTTGCCGAAATATTGTATTTAAATAAAAATTTGTCACAATGTCCTTAAAACAATTTTATACATGTATTCTAACCTAAGTGACACTAAATACCATGAAAATTATCCATTTATGCGCATTTTTAAAATCACGGTTCCGAACGTAGTCGGATACCTTAAATGTATCCAATCTAATATCCAGTTTTCAAACATCCAATACCATGTGATACAAACGTTTCATCCTGTCCGTAGAGAGGGCTCAAGGGAAGAAGTTGAGCTCCTTCATGAAAACGTTAACAAGAACTGGTGCCTTGCTTAAAGCAGACGGTGTAGCCTGTTTTAGACTTGCTACTGATCATGACTTTTTGCAGGATGTTGCCGAATTCGACCGACAAATTCAGAGGGGTAATACAGGGGGTCGCAAATCACGCTTATATGTCGAGGTTCAAGTGTCGTACGTGTGGTTTGGATGTTAGGAGGGTGGGGTGCCAGCTCACAGGTGTCGTCCTCATCACTTGACCATGGTTCAAAATTGCGTGGTCCGTCGTCAAAAGTCCTTCTGTAGCTTAATAGTTCGACGTTAATACTCACTCGCTCATCAATCTCGAAAATACAGTTGAACCTGTTTTTTGTGCGGTTGATAGGAACCGCACAAAAAAAATATTCAGAGATTTCATTAATTCCTTCATATAGCAAGCAAATTCATCGAAATACTGCAGAAATTTTTTTTATGCAATCACACAAAAAAAAAAGGACCGCACAAAAAAAAGTTTCTACTGGATGTGTTTCAGCCTATAATTCGCATAAAATAGCCAATGACATAGGTTTAATGTTCGTAAATACCTCTTTTTTTTATTTTTTTTTTTAATTTAATATGCGATGTGTTTAGCATGAAAAACGTAATTAATTGTAATATATAATATGTAATTATTTTATTAATTATGTAATATAAAAATGTAATTATTACTATATGTACCAATCATATAATATTCATTATTTATAATTTTTTATATTTATTAATAAAAATTACATGTGTTTATTTATAATTATGCTCTTTATAATTATAACTATTATTTTATTTATTATTTTATTTATTTATAAGTATTATTATGTTATTCATCTATGTTTGTTGTAATGGTATTTATCTATGATTATAATTTTATTCATTTATATTTGTTATGTAATAAGAGTATCCTTATGCATTACTTTTGTTTTATACAATACAATGATTATGCTTTTTTATAATTACTATTAAATTGTAATATATGATTATTACAAATAATAATTATTATTAAACCATACAAATGAATATTATACATAATTATTATTAAATTATATTATAAGATTATTATTATATACTGTGTGTGTGTGCATATTATTAGTACATTGACTTTTTTTTATATTATATTGTTATTTTCATTATTCATTGATTGATCTTGGTTATTCTCAATCTCTTCCTATATTCTTCTTTTGAAATATATTTCAATGTATTTTGAAACAATTTTTTAAAATTATCTTCCTGATCATTTGATACCGGAAATCATGCATTTTACAACATTATTTTCCATTGCGGTTCATAAGCGGACGCCGCCATATTGGATTCCATTCCAGCAACAGCAAACGCTGCTAGGCGCGATCTTTATCTCGCCAATCAGCGGTTGGCGCCATTACCCCGGATATCAAACTAGTTCCAAAATTAATTACCACAATGTTGTGATTCTGTTGTGTATATACATATTTATATATATTGATTGTAACTATTTAAAAAAAAGTATCTATAAAATAAAAATTTTCTTTGTTGATCTAAGTAGGAATTGACTAAAAAAAAAATTTTTTTTTCATATTACTTGTTTTTATGCTAAAAATATTTTTAAATGATGCAAAATTAATGCATAATAAAAGTATACATAATTAATCTATATTTTATTGATCTTTATTCTCTAACTAAGCATGCTTTATCGCGATAATTGAATTGTTTCAAAAATACCCTTACACATACCACGCTAAATCACATTGGTAGATTGGTTCACCACATCACAACTAAAATCTTGCCTACACCTATTCAATAGGATTATAAGATTGGACATTTATTAATATCGCACTTTAAAACATAGCTATTGGCGACAGACCATGACAGCTTTTAAATCTCGGAGATGTGCTTAGGACGATACCTGAGCATGCATCCCACTCTCCAAATTTCGATATATCATCAGGACTTTGAATCTCAATATATTTAATGGACCCCAGCTTCTCTACAGGAAGGAATTTTACTGGCACTATAACTGGAATCTTCGTTGGTGTGGTGTAGTAGTGGAGAAGGGAGGGGGTCGCAGCTCAGGTGTCTTCCGAGTCACTTGACCATGGTTCAAAATTACGTGGTCCGTCCCCAAGTGAGTGAATATTAACGTCGCACTGTTCAGCTACACGAGGGCTTTTGGCGACGACCACGTAATTTTTGAACCATGTCAAATGACTGAACGGCTACGAGCTGACCTCTCAACTACCACACCACACCAACGGGAGGACGTTTCAGCTCTCGACAGATTTAACGTGCATCGCTGCCCTACACGGCGGGTCATTAGTGGTACGGGGCTCGAACTCATGACATGCCTGCCATGGTCCGATACCTTAACCACTGGGCTACCGCAGCCCCGGTCCGTCCCCAAAATCCCTCGTGTAGCTGAACAGTGCGACGTTAATATTCAATCAATCAATGACTTGAATCTACGACTCGGCAGAATCAATGAGGTCCAAGAGTTTGCAGTAGTCATGTGGTCATGGATTTTTTTAATGTAACAGGATAATGTATTTTTGTTGCAAGTCCTTTCTCACGTTTCTGGAATCGTAATTCAATCTTTAAACTATTGTTTCGCTCTCTATATACAACCGCACCTATTCACATTCTGTGATCACGAACTCTTGGCCAACCTGTAACGAGTACAAATCGCAACGTAAAATTTTGAAAATTTTTATCTCCAACTGTAATGAATGGTCTTATTCATCAATAGCGAATTGTAAAACAATAGAGCATATTCAAAAAGTCGAGGAATTTTTAACATCAACCAATAGATTCTAAAATACCAGCTAATAGATTCTAAATACTCTATCTTCAACTACTGTTGAAGCACAAGATGATAACGAAGTTTACAGATGTACAGCGCAATCACGACCTATCGTTGCAACCTAATTCAAGAAAATAATGCAATTTCTTTTGGAGCATAAGGCACAGGCCAGAGGTCTCCAGGTATACAGTGTTACACTGTATTGAACTGGACTGAACTTTTGGCCTACGTGTCGCGGGTTCGAAATCCGTTAATATCCCCCGTATTGCTTTATACTGCGACGTTAATAAAACACTCACTGAGGGATATTGAAGCAAATAATATTAAGGGGGTTCACCCATGTAATGGGTTTAAAAAATAAAAAAATTTGTTGATTTATTTCATAAATTGCTTCCTTAAGATATCCAACTACCCTAAAATCATGATTTTTTTAAAAAATTGACAAATTTTTTGTGACTTTATTTTATATGCCATCTTATTAGCTTTATAAAAATACCAAGTTTTTTCTTTTCCATTCAATAGAACAAAAACTGCAAGTGTTTTAGTAAAAGAAGATGCCATAACTTTACATAAGATGTCAAACTTTAAAATGTGTTTTTCTCGAAATGTGTTTTTTTTTCGAAAAGTTCAAACGGGGACGTTGATTGCTCAAAAAGTTTTGAAAATAATTTGCTGAAATTTTGTGTGTTACAAAATTTACAGTTCTTTATGTGAATATAATCCCCTGTTTTTTTAAGCAATTTCATATAATAACTAAGATTAAGTGCTCTAGTTTTTGTAACAATTAAAATATCTCTCTTATCCTGAAGGTCATTTCAAACAGGAATAGCAAAGTAATACATCAAAATTGAGAATTGGTTCATTTACTATTTGTACAGAGCGGGCCTCGTTTATGTAATTTTTTGTCAATTTTTACCCATTTATTCCAATTTTAGTAGTAAAATTTATTTTTCTCTTAATTTTAGCTTTTTTTCTTAAAATGTACTAAATAAATTTAAAAATCTCCATATGTCCATTTTTTAAAAAAGGCTGTCGCAAGTAGTCGGATACCTTAACATGTCTAGAATACGGTGGTAAAATGATTTTTGAAAATTCAAAGTCGTTATAATGAAGCAGGTGTTAAAAGAGAAGCTGTTCGTTGAGCTAAGTTAAGAGTTTCATTGTTCTGATCGGACTTGAAACTTTAAACGCGTTTTTCTCAAAACTGTGTTTTTCAAACTTTCCTCTATCATATCTCAAGAACGGGTTGACCGAATAATTTCAAATTTATAGGGTAGACTCAGCACAAATATACGCACCGAATGAGCAACTATCATTCCAAAATTCATAATATTTCTATTTTTATAACAAAAACATAACAAAAAAAACCCCATGATATTCGAAACTTTTTCTTCAGAGGTCTACCAAAAATCCAATTTTTGATATTTTCAATTAAGTATAGTTCATCCGGTGCATTTAGGCTTATATAGATTAAAACGCTGTTATTTTTTTTTTACTTCAGATAAGATAATCAGCCGGCGTTGTGGAGGAAGTGAGCGTCCATATTTTTGAGGCGGGTGTGTTCAGAGCGCTATAACTATCTTTTTATTGGATACGTTTCTTTACGTCACAGGGATATGGATCTGCAATAGATCTTCCATCCCCTATCTGATAAGTATTTTGGCGCTGACAAGTGGAAAACCTGAGTGGGAAAAATAAAGTTCACTCTGAATTTGGTAGAGTAATGCAGGCGAATGGCGTCACAGTCTGGGGGTAGTAGTCTTCTGATTTAGGTGGGAAAAAAGTCCTGAGAATTTTGACAGTCAACTGGGAGCTGTAGCGTAAACACTGTTATTAGTTGATAGCAATAAGTGAGAAAGCTCTCTAATGGCTGCCCTGAAGTTGGGGAAATTGAAATAAGAGATTGCTTGCCTGGTGGGTGCAGCGATGAGAAAAATTTTAAAAGTCAAGAATTACAAAAATTAAAGATAAAAAAAAATATGGAGTAAAAAATTTAGAATGAATAGTTTGCATTTTCAATAGCGGTGATTGCGAAGCAATACTATTAAGGGGGATTATAAGAATCCAGGAGTATTCTCCTGGGTCTCTTAGTTTTGTCATTTAGTGGTAATTTTGAATGTCTATTAAATTTAGATTATTGGTATTGGGGAGATTATTAAAAAATTTAATTGCAAGAGTTTGAATAAAGTTTTTAAAAGGTTTAATATCAAGGGCTTTATAGATGTAGGAGTTTCTGGTGTATCTATACCAGCTCTAGTTATATTTCTAAAAAATTAATTTTGCGAGACTTCAAGAATTTTAATATTAGTATTTGCTGCGTAACCCCACACAGGGCAAGCATAACTTAAAATGGGACGCAAAACAGCAGTGTAGAGTAGTATCTTGTTGTTGAGAGTCATATCAGAATTCCGGTTAATTAGTGGGTAAATTAATCTAAGCGCGATCCGGAATTTATTTCTTGCATGTAGAATGTGGTGTTTCCAAGTGAGTGCTTTATCTAAAACGATACCCAAGTATTTAGTACTCTGAGACCAGTGTAGTGGTGTGGAGTATAGCGTGGGAGGTGTGCAAGACTTTCTTCTGGTAAAAAGCACAGCAACCGTTTTTTCGACATTGATTTTTATCTTCCATGTATTAAAGAAATTTTCCAGGAGAGATTTTTATTGGATATTTTGGCTAAACTTTTATATATATATCGATTCTTAAAATACATAGAACTTAAAGTGTTTTTTTTTTTATCATTTATTTATATCTTTTTACTGGTCGTCAAAAAAATATCCCTAAGAACGTTTAAAAAGCAGGTCGACACATGGGTGAACCCCTTAAAAATAAGTTATCTTTTTTTCTATGATTAAATCATGGTATGAAACCAAGTGATCGAGATATCAAGCACTCGTGGCTGGTAATGCTTCTATCGAATCGTGGGTTCGATTCCTGGTACCACTAAGGACTCGTACTACAGAAAGGCTCTGCACGTTACATCTGTCAAGGAACAAAGTCCTTAATTGTTATATGTCCCTCTTTTCTGTTTCTTGTTTTTTGTTCGTAGTTTTCTTGAAATACGCCACTGGAAATTGAAACAAAAATTTGACAGGTATAAATTGAGAGTGGGCTACCAACCCTGGTGTCGACCTCCTTTTTTTTAACCATGACTCATATTTATTAAATCTGTTACCAAGCCTCAAACTAATTTCGAGTGAGAAGTTTACAAACAATCAATCAATTGCTAAATCACGAATCTATATTCTTATGTCATCATAGTATTCGCAAAGTTGACAAGAGGAAGGGAAGATACTTAAAAATGCTTAAGGAAGTTCCCTCGCTAGAATTTATGACATTTACGAGAATTGCCAGACTCTTATGGAGTGGATACGATGTTCAGAACTCAATGACCGAATACTTTCTCGAAGGAGACCAAACACTTGAAAAATGGAGCAGCATTGAGGAGAGCTTGAAATTAAAAATTGGTAACTGCCTTGTCTTGCCAAATAAAATGAAGATTGCATTGTTGAGTTTGGTGATTTCAATTGGGGGTCGTATAAAGTACATTATAGAGCATATTTATGGTAAAGATTACTTACCAAGTAATTTTATGGGCCTCTTAAAATGGACATTGCTTGGAATAATAGATGCAAAAAGAACTGCAGAAGCAGTTATAAACGATGACAATTTACCTATTACCAAACGTTACGAAATAGCTTGCACTTATTGTTTGGAGGATGAAATACGAATGTTATGGAGGGAATTGCCCGAGACAAATAGAGATGATTATTTAAATCTTAGAGGACCTATTTATTCTCTACGATACCTCCCAATTTATTGGACTTATTACCTGAGGGTAGAACTAAATAGCCTGGACGGAACACTCCGAGAGGGGTATCATATGAGAACAAATTGCCATTGTTTTGGTTTTTTATACGCATGTATTACTGTCAATCCACCGGCTGCTGAATATTTTATAGGAAACATGAACGTGCAGGAAAAAGAAAAGTATTTCCAATGTTATTTTCGGATTTTTGTGCGCAGAGGAGAAGTGGATAGTAGTAGTGCTCGTAACATTTATTCATGCGATATAATTTACTTTTTACTTTCGCAATTGAACGAAAATCAACAAAGGAGGATATTTGAGAAATATGGCTATCACATTTTAAAGAGTTTTTTGGTGTTCCCCTATGAAATCATTTTTTTGGAAATTGAAAGTGCCGTGCGGAGACATCTTACAGCTGACCAGATGGAATCTTTAAAGACGATAAAAAGAAACGAGTAAATATTTTGTTTTCATAACGTTCGACAGAAATTCACGTAAATGTTAATTACAGTAGCATATTTCATGCTGTTTTTGAAATGTTATCATCAGTTCGACATCAAATAATCCGAGCTAATATTTTAATCATTAAAAGAATTTTTTTTTCATATTAATAGTTTTTAAAAAAAAAGTAATCTTATGAGAATATATTTAATTCATGTATATCTTTGTTGGACATCTTTATACCTTTGTTTTTAATATTTTTGCTAAACATTACTTTATTTTATATTTGAATACCTGCGTTCTAAATATGATGGGTTTTTGAATATTGAAATATTGATGACATATGGAATGTTAAGTATTCATTGCAATTTAGAATTAGTTTTCATTCAGAAGCTATTGAAAAACAAAATCTAATATTTTGACTATTTTTGAAAATTATTTGAATAACGTTTGGGGAATATTTTGATATTAATCAGCCTGTGTTAGGGTGTGCCAAATGAGTTTACGCATAAGAATGGTTTAAAGATGAATGTTAGCAGCAATTAAAAGTATCTTATTGTCTATAAATTCTATATAACTTTTTGAGTAAATTTCGCTTTTGTTTCCGTTAAGCATATATTAGGAATTCCCTGACACTTTTTAACATTAACTGGAAATATTTAAGATTGTTTAAAAACGTAGCTGTTTTAAGACATAAATTGCTATTTCCATTAACGTTGATTTTTAGTCTAGACCATGTATTCATTTTTGTGCCACTCGGTACAAGAACTATTAAATTTCATAATTTTGTCAAATATTTACCGTAAAATCCGGCGTCCTTTGAACACAAAAAATAAGATTGAAAATTAAGGGTGCACGTTATACGCCGGGTATAAAAACGATAGCTTTAAAAATAACAAAGAATGCGCATAAAAAAAATTTAACTTCTAGATGTATCGAAACATTGTTTATTTAAAAGAAACTGCTTTCCATATGAACAAGAACAATTGCAGTTTTAGAAGTATACTATTTTTTCAAAAGTCTGGGAGTCCTCGAGAAAATTACTTCAAAACATAAAAAAATGTATATCAACCCATTTCAGATTTCTTCGTTAAAAAGGGGGTGCGCGTTATACGGCGAATATACCTAAAAATTAAAATATTTAGAGCTTGAAAGTATAGGTGCGCGTTATACGCCGGATTTTACGGTACTGATATTTGGAATTCGAAACTAATTTGAAACGATCAAAACTTAAGAGTTTGAGGAAGAACCTATACTACAAGATGTTATACAAATCCATTTTTCACAATCGTATGTATTTCGTTAAAATATCAATGCTTCCGTAGTTTTGCAAAGGCACCAATTTGGTGCTTAACATTGTAAAAATTGCCACATGTATTTGTTTTAGTATTAAAGAGCGATTTGTACGATACATTCATTATTCACTTCTCAAATTGTTAAAACTTGAATTTTCAAATTGTTGAATAAAACTATTTTACTGAACTGGTTTAGACATTTTGTTTACTGCAGTTTTGTGTTCTAATATTTTTCTGAGCTATTATTTAAAAATCATTTTATTAATTAAAATCATTTTTATTTTTAATATACTTATCACGAGAATAGGCAGTACATAAATTTGGATTGTATAACATTGTATAAATCTCATTATCAGCAATTTATCGCCAAAGATTAAATACATGCCTCAATTTATTCGACAAAGATTTTGAGTTATGGCAACCTATTTCATTTTAAAACCTGTATCAGCATCGTAATTATATATTTCAACCTATAATTCGCAAATAAAAACCAATCGAATAAGATTAACAGCAAGAAACTTTGAATTTTTCAAATATTGGATGTGCGAACTGAAGAATCAAAAACAAGGGTGATTGTTACCCCCCTTAGGTAGTGCACACATAAATCAAATGACCCTTCCAATGTCGAAAGCCTTTGGCGAAAACAGCTTTTGATGGTTCATGGGGTTTAGCCAAGGACAATTAAAGGTATGATTAAGAGAAAGTTGAATGTCAGTACAGTGAGGACAATCACAAGGATTAAACGACATTAATCTTAACTAATTCCTTTTACGTAGTTTGTATGAAATTCCAAAAAAGTTTATAAAAGTGTTTATATATAAAACAGCAGTCAAATACAGAGTTTATTACGAGTAACAGATTTCGATAGTTTATATAAGTATTTTTTATGTATATCTATTAAGTGGTAAGGTACATAATATATTGGTATTTTAACAGTGTAATCAAAGCAGAAAACAGTTTAGATATTTAACATAGAATTACCGTACACGCTTTCACAAGATATTACTTCTAAGTGAAATCAAAGAAACGCATTTGTACGACTATTACATTTTCCCTCTTTGTATAAGAGACTGTAAAATAATTCGCGCGCCCGTTTATAAAGGTATCAGACTACCTTAAAATGATTCTTTTCAAAAATTGACAAATTTTTTTTTACTATTCTATTTTAGAGGCATCTTATCAGCTTAATAAAAATACCAAGTGTTTTATTTTCCATTCACTAGAACAAAAACTACAAGTGTTTTAGTAAAAACAGATGTCATAACTTTACTCAAGATATCAAACTTTAAAATGCGTTTTACTCGAAATGTGTTTTTTTCGAAAAGCTCAAATGGGGACAGCGATTGCTCAAAAGGTTTTGAAAGTAATTTGCTGAAATTTGTGTACGTTCTGTATAACAGTAGAAGTGTTTTGATTTTCAGATTTATCAATCACTCTTTTACTTCAAATTTTACAATCCCTTATGTAAATATAATTACTGTTTTTTTTTGTTTGTTTTTTCTAAGCAATTTTATATAATCACTAAGATAAAGTGCTCTAGTTTTTGTAAATATTAAAATATCTTTTATGCTGAAGGTCATTTGAAACATGAATAACAATATAATACATCAAAATTGAGAATTTGAACATAAAATTTTTGTGCAGAGTGGGCCCCGTTTATGTATTTTTTTATACATCTTCAGCAGTATTTTTCCCATTTTAATAATAATTTGTTTGCTTCAGTTTTCTATTTTTTTCTTAAAATATACCAAATAAATCTAAAAATCACAAAATATCCCCATATCTCCATTTTTTTCAAAAAAAAAGTTGTCACAAGTAGTCGGATACCTTAACGTCGCATTCTGAAATATGTGTGGCCGCGGTAGCCGAGTGGTATAGGTATCGGATCGTGGCGTGCCTTGTCACGAGTTCGAGCCCAGTACCACTAAAGACCCGCCGTGTAGGGCAGCGATGCACGTTAAATCTGTCGAGAGCTGAAACGTCCTCTCGTTGGAGTGGTGTGGTAGTTAGGAGAGGGGGGTGCCAGCTCAGGTGTCGCGCGTCCACGTCACTTGACCATGGTTCAAAATTACGTGGTCCGTCGCCAAAAGCCCTCGTGTAGCTGAACACTGCGACGTTAATATTCAATCAATCAATCTGAAATATGATGAGGCCCTGGTAGCCTAGTATGCAAGGTAACGGACACGCGGCCGGCATGTCATGGGTTTGAGTCCAGTACCGTTGAAGAACCGCCATGCAGAGGGGGCCGATACAGTTAAATATGTCGAGTTTCAAACGTGCCCCCGTTGGTGCGGAAGTTAGGAAAGGGGGATGCCAGCTCAGGTGTCGTCCTCGTCACTAGACCATGGTTCCAAATTACGAGGTCCGTCGTCATGCTCGTTTAGCTGAATAGTGCGTAGTCAATATTCACTTACTCACTAAAATATGATGGCTACTGGCAGTGGACCTAGTAGTTTTCAAATCACGGAAACTAGGAGGGTACCTGAGCATGCATCTCCAAAATTTTCATACCAACAGATTTAGTGTACAACAGCCCTTTAACACGACAGACCTTTACTTGCACAAGAAGTGGAATATCATACGAAATATTTAAGACTGTTCAACGATAAATTGGATTTAATCTCCAAGAGTTTCTTAACGTGGAAGGGAAAATTAAAGGGATGTATTAGTTCAGGTATACTAATCCAGCGGTCGCCAAACTTTTTGACCTCACGGACCAGTAAATTCATAATTTAAATCCCGCGGACCACTAATAGGATTTTTTAAGTGTTAAAAAAAATTGTGATCTAAGAACACATAAATGTACCTAGTTAATAAAATGAGACTATTGATTGTATTAATAAACCATAAAAAAAATAAAAACTGTAGAAACAAAACTTTTAGCAATATACATGCCTAGTGTGATAGATGTCCCAGTTTACTTGAAATAAGATTATGGATATTTGAACCCAACGTTGTTACTGCAGGATGGAGAACTTCATTTATATTTCAAGCTGAGTCAGTACCGTGTTTTGATGGCTGTGACAGATGAAAAGGCCTTTTCATATAAATAAGTTGTGGAGAATTGAAGCAGAATTTTCATCGCCTGTTCACTAAGAAAAGGGTATTCACTTTTTATGGAAAGCCAAAACTGAGATCTTATAAGGATGAACGAAATTTAAATTTGAGAGTATCGTCGGACAATAGGTGAATGAGGCTTTCTTTTAGATGCATGTTTAAATTATATTATTATGAATTTTCGCCCCAAACGGATTTATTATCCACATATTACCATGTCTGGGATCTTCATTGTTTGGGTAATAACAAGCAAAAGATTTTGTAAGGGAATTCCAAGTGCTTTTTAACTAGGGTTACAGCTTGCTGGTAAACATCATTTTCCTTCATGTATTCATCAAAATTAGAAAACATTTGCAGATCGTCTTCAAACAACCGCGATTGCCACAGTAATATTTTCTTTTGAAACGTATCTATTTTACTTCGTAGTGTGAACACGTCCTTAAGTTGTCCTTGCGTGAGTGAGTGAGTGAATATTAACGTCGCACTGTTCAGCTGCACGAGGGCTTTTGGCGACGGACCACGTAATTTTGAACCATGGTCAAGTGACGTGGATGACAGCTGAGCTGGCAGCCCCCTCTTCTAACTACCACGCTACACCATCGGGTAAGTTGTCCTTGCAAGGATATGTTTAGTTCATTTAACAGGGAAAAATATCTGCCGAGTATGCAAGCTTTGTTAACCAATCATTGTTGGACAAGAATTTTTGCAATTTCGGATTATTTTGTGTTCCTGGGGAAGATTTACTTTTTCCCTTAAAACATAACGTGATTAGTAAGTACAGTCGGTCAAAAAATATTATAAGCACCGGACCCCAATCGATTTTTACCATGGTTATAAAAATTCCCTTTACATTCAATCGGTAATTTGCAAATCAATC
>BMAV01013818.1:63026-87106 GCA_019973955.1 Trichonephila inaurata madagascariensis | reverse complement strand
ATATATATATATATGTACTTTCGAATATATATATATATAGAACTTAAGTATAACTATTAAAGATAGGAAATATTAGGCACAGAAGTACAATAACAAATCCTGGACTTAAGAACCAAGATTGCAGAGTTTAAACATTTTTTAGGACTAGCCAACCTTCACCTGTAATTTGTCTATACACTGTGACTGAGGGACATGAAATAATAATATTAGGAGAAATTTAAATATTACAAATAAAATCAATATACTATTAAATATTACGATAAAATTATAGCCTACTATTATTCGCTGCTATAGATTTAAAGTCGATGCAATAAGATAGATTGCAAGACTTACTTCATGAATAAAGCAACTAGTTATGTTTCGCACCAAATAGCACAGAGCAATATCAGTACCGCATAAAAAAATAAATTATGATAGAATAATATGATGTATATATATATATATATATATATATATATATGTACGTTTAAAAAACCAGAAATCTATATGGATATAATTATTTGTAGAAAACAAATGATTACAAGAAAATTTAAATAATAATAATAATAATTTATTAAATATGTGGCGCCATCTATTGAATAAATGTATAAATTAAAAATACAAATATTAAAACATAATGTCAAAAATAGTTGTTAATACATATTGTATTCTCACTGAGAACTATAAGAAATATAATTATAAAAAAAAAGTTAGCAGGATATCCATGTTCAAAACATTCTTTAATAAAGTTATTCAAATGATTAAATTTATAGATTTCTGTGAAGTGTGGTTCCTGCTAGAATTATTAGCCAGAGTAGCCGCCATTGTTGGAGATCACCGCTGCCACGCGCCTCGGCATTGATTCAAAGAGGCTTTGGATGTGTTCTTGGGGTACTGCAGACCCAGCAGCTTCCACACGTTGCCGAAGTTGATCTGATGTGGCAGCTGGGGGTGTAATCTGGGTCAATCGTTGAGCAACCATGGACCACATGTTTTCTATCAGTGAAAGATCCGGGGGGAAAGCCGTCCAGGGAAGCAATTCGATCTGGTGATTGACGAAGAACCTTTAGATAATTCGTGCTACGTCTGGTCGCCCATTATCCTGTTTAACTAGGGCTGTAGCCAAGCCCTGAAGGTAAGGAAGGACAACTGGCTCCAACATCTTGGAGATGTAGCGCTAGCTGCTTAAAGTACCGACAATGCGTACTAGAGGAGTGCGAGATCGATATCGAATACCGCCTAATACCATAATACCCGGTGCAGGACCAGTGTGGTGTTGCATATTGTAGCTGTTTAGCATCCTTTCTCCACGGTGTCTCCACACTTGAATCCAACGATTGTGGTGTTGCATATAGATGCGTTACTTGTCAGTAAAGACAACTTCATTCCATTCAGCCACCCACATCCTTCTTTCATCGCACCATTGGCGGCGGAGACGTCCGTGGTTCTGCGTCAAGTGTAGACTAAGCACTGGACGCCTTGCGGACAGACCACTCTGCTGTAAACGGCGTCGAATGGTATGCGCTAACACTGAATGATACCTTACAGACTCAATGTGCTGTGCTCTGGTTCGTAATGAGACTTAACGAGCCGTCACTACCATGAGCACAATTTTCCTGTCCTCACGTGAAGTGGTCCACTGAGGTGGATGTGATTGACCACGTCGATCCATCGTACCCTCATTCATCCAACGGTCACATATCCACATTACAGTTGTTTGGTTTCGTCCAATGCGACTACCGATTTTCCTAAAAGATAATCTTCAATCAAGGTAGGCCACTATCCTTCCTCTGTCGAACTCAGATAATTGATAAAAAGCTGATCACTTTTTTGTACGATACATAACTCATCGTTTTTTGAAAAAAACCACAAGAAAAACAGAATTGCCGAACTTGAAAAATCGTCGATATCTCCAAGCCTTAAATAGCGCTTTGAGGGGGCTCTACAGATGCGCGTGATGTGTGTCTGCGCTGAAATTCTAATCATTTGCACATCTCACCTCCGCTAATTCATGTTTTAAATTTCATGTTATTTGCGTGCTTCCTTCAGGGTATTGCATTTACGGTGGCCAGCAGTACATATATATATATATATATATTGCGCATCAAGCTACTTCTTAGAAAAAGGCATTGAATCTTTTAAATATCTTTTAGTATCTAAGCCAGTAAATTAACTAAAAACGCAATTTTACAAAAACACATCATTTTTCACTGTTGTAGCCAAACAATGGTATGTAATTATTTCATATAAACAGTTAGCTTGATGAATTATGGAAAGCCTTTCATTGGGTTATTTATTCAGTAACAATACCCATTCTCTTTCTGACACTGAGATGTTAAATGCTTCAAGGAAGTGAATAATCAATCTTTTAAACTTCGGTAATCCCCACCGGGAAACCTAAGTAGCTATCAATATTCAACTCGTAGTAATGTCATTTGCATAACTTTATTTTTACCAATACCTACGAAGCTCTTATGCGTACTTAGTTGGCTAACAACAGTTAAAACCAATTGAAAGGAAATGTGTTAAAGAGAGAAAAGATGGGCACACTCTTCGTGAAATTCTTTAGAGATAAATAAGCTGTAAGGAGCTAGAAAGTTTTTAGTGGCACGAGCAATGATCCGAGTACAAATTGCTATTCTGGGTAGACTGAAATGTGTTTAAAAATTCAAATCGTGTTTGAATTTGATGACAAATTTAACAAAATGATAAGGGTCAATTTCTTTATATAAATTCAAGCTTGTATTGCTATTTTGTCTTTGTTTGAATCGTTTCAATTCTACATTTAAGGTGGGACAGTGAGATATATACTTTATGCATACTTTATATTGATAAGCCTATCCTCCTTTTAAAGTTGCAAATTAGCCTTTTGCTTTTTTCGAATGTTTTCTCTCGAAGAATATTTCAATATAACTTGCTTATATTCATTTTTGAAAACAAATTTAAAATCTATGATATTTAGCTTGTCGATATGGCTAAAAGGGCTTCAAATTTCTAAGATTAAGAATAATCGGTACCCCCTATACAGACAAAGTTAAATTGAGCCATTTTAGGAACCTGTTTTTTAGAAACTGTTAAATATAAAAATTTCATATTTGGTCTGTATATTAATTAGATTTTTTTTTATTTAAATAATGGTAAAATGTTTCAAATATATTGTTTACTTTTTTCAAACAAAATTCATCGTAAAAGAATCACTTTGAAATTATTGAAAATTGTCATTTTTTTTACGATATTTGCTTTTCAGAAAATATTTTACGAAAATCTCCAAAACGTAGCTCCATTATGTGACGTTACATATTATTTGTGTGCAGTAAAACTTTCAAGTACATTCATTCAGAAGATTTTGTGAAAAATGTACACGCAGTTTGAAAACAATCATTTTGAAAAAATTGCATTTTTAAAATAAAAAAGCACTTCATCACAAAAATAATAAGTTACAACATGTATTTGCCCTATTTTATTAAACATTAGTATCTTTTTAATTTTTTAAGCATAAAATATGAAAAAAAGTCTTAAAATGATCAGAAAATATATATATATAATATTTTTCAGTTTTTGTTCAACGAGATTTTTTTTAGCATTTTTCATCAATTTTCTCAAATTTTATATCAATCTCTGAAGAATTTTTAACTTCGATGCATTCCAAATATCAAATTTGACCTTAAAACATCATAAATATAATGTAAACATGTATCAATATGTAAAAGTAAAGATTTGGGTATATGTGATTTTGCGACATTGCGAAAAGTTTCATTACGAATTTGTATGTTCACATGCAAACACAATTTCTAAAAGTTTCAAAATTCAACATTTTCTCTAAACTGTACAAAAGATATCTGAAAGAGTCAAAAATAAGACTGATTTTATGTTTTTAAACAAGAAATTTATGTATTTTTATGCATGTAACAAGCTCTTCGCAACGACAAAAATACCTTTGAATATTAAAGCTCAAAAATTTGTCTGAATAATAAATAAACATTAATATTTGCAAAAAAGTTAAATATTTAAAATATATTGTTTAGTTTTCTCAAGAACATGTAGCAAAAAATATCACTATGAATTTTATAAAAAGTGACAATTTGGGACCATTTTGACAATTTTGATTGGGACAATTGACAATTTTGTATGGGTTTCAGTCAAATGTTTTAGGAAAATCCCCAAAAACTCACATGAATATATATAGTTACGTATCAATAACATCAGGAAAAAACTTCATGTGCAAATATACATTACATTCTGAGGAAAAGATGCATGCAGTTTTAAAAACATTATTTTTGATAAAATTGAATTTTTATTATAAAGTGTGACTTCATCAGAAAAAATAATGAATTACAACTTGTATTTGCTCATTATATTAAACATTGGCATTGTACAGAAGTACAGAGGCTCAACTAGAATTTTTGAAATATAAAACTTAGAAGTGGGTTTATCCATATTTTACGACAACAGAGGGGAACAATTTTAAGAAAAAAACGCCAATAATTATTTAAATTGGTGGTAACTCTGAAAATAATGTGAATTTTTTGAAAAATTCTAGTTGAGCCTCTGTAGAGAGGTCTGAGCTATATACAGGCAAAATGCTATTATAATAGAAGCATTTTTCACAAATGGCGAACATTTGGAAAAAAGATTATTCTAATTTAATTTTTTGCCAAAATATTGTATTTAAATAATTTATTTTTGTCAAAATATCTTTAAAACAATTATATGCATGTATTCTAATCTAAGTGACACTAAATATCATAAAAATTATCCATTTATGCACCTTTGCAAAATCACGGTTCCGAACGTAGTCGGATAGCTTAAGAATATTTTAAAAATGAAATTTCAGTATACACAATTGCATTTAAGAAACATGTAATACATGCTTACTGTAAATTTACACATTTTTAGCAAAACAAATTTTAGAAAACATAATTTTTTATAAGAAAATATAACCTTATCAACAAAAAAAGGAAGCCTATTATTTATAATGCACAGTAATGAATGACAAGATTCTTGGTTCCCCTTCAATTTCCATTGATTTAATGGATGGTATGAAATGTCTTACTATTGTTTAGATGAATAGCAGGTGTTTTATATATGCAGTATTTTAACAACTATTGCCTGTTCAGTATCTATATTGGTTGCAATAAGTTCATCCTCTTTTTTGCCATATATCTCATTTTTACGCTATTGAAATAATTTTATAATTATAATTTTTTCAAAAAGCACTTTTTTATATATTGTATAGAATCGTCACAAACAAGTTATTTAGTATTTAGAAGTATAAAAATTTCGAAAGGAGAAATTTCACTATTAGTTTCCAACTACACTACAAAAAAATTTCGTCCAGGTACTAAATTTCAAATTAAAAGTAAATATTTTCATAATTTTTATAAACTTGGCTCCAAAAATACGTAAACAAACTAACAGTTAAACTTGCAGTTCAGTTTCATTTAATCCACAGTTAATTGTGTATGATTAAAGGAATTTTTGTGGAGGCTTTGTAAGTTCTCAGATTTAAGAAGTCAATATTTACACTTATTCTGTGAAAGTGGGCGTGGCCGTGGCAGCTGATTATTTTCTTAAAAGTCATTTTAAAAAATACTTCTAATTCATATAATGGCTTGTATGTTATATCATTGGAAAGGTAATGATTTGGACATTTTGGAAATATCAAAAACTCAAAATCTATTTTCAAAAAGTTTTTCCCTACTCACTGCTCTTAATTCGTTGTTAGTAAATACGATACAAATGTCTTCCTAAACTGTATTTTTGTAACTGTGTCTTGTTTGCAAAAAACAAACAAACATATTATTTATTTTACACATATGGAAGTTAACTTTCTACTGAACGGGAACTTGTTCAATTTTTCATTAAACTAGAAAAACTGGAACCCTGTAAATTATCCTTTATGTACAGCGAAGAAAATTCGAAAAAAATCACTTATATGCATTAGGTGACAAAACCAAATGACTTTAAAAATATACTTTTGGTTATACCAATTTCATTCACACTGAATTCTGTCACAATGTAAATAATATTTTGAAATTTAACAAAAAATATTCATTCAGTGTATAGATTCCAGTTTTAAATTAATATTTATAACTGAACGTTTCCGATGGGAAATTATTATTGTTATGAAATGAGTATGAATCATTGTATCACAGATACTAACTTCAAAACTTAGCACAGTTTTTTCCCTTTTTCGAAGTCTTTAGAATAATGCTTAATCTTTCGAAATTCTTAATTTAAGTAGATATTTAGCTAAATCTTTTCGCACATATAAAATATATGTTAGAGTTACTGTTATCTTTATCTATTTCTACATGAAATGTGTGTGTGACTTTTCTTGTATGCTTCTAAAAATATACTTATTTTTCATTATTCAATAAGGAAGTTTTTAAATTGCTATTTTTCAAATATATTTAACATTTTTACCGAAGAATTGTCTGAATTCTTTGATATTAGTTTTAATAATTTTTCACACACTTGCTGTAAAGTATGATATTTTAATTCATAATCAATGTGTGTGTGCAAATTTGAAAAAGTTGCATTTTTTACATTTAAGTCACATTTGTTGTCAAATACTGATATATTTACGCGAGAAAGAAGGGTTTTATTAAGAAATACTAAGATTTTCATTATTTACTGCATTGAAAAAAACTAAAATGTGATTTATTTCGTGTTTGTTATAAACCATTTGTGCAAATCTAATGCAAATTATTTCTCGTGTCCGTATAATTTGTCGAATCTAAAACGTTATTCTTCATCTGTTATATATAACTTTCAGGAATCATAGATAACTGTGAATATTTTTGTGATGATCCATAACTAATAACTTCTAAGGCATGAGTAAACTTGTGATCCTTCGCAATGTTAAGTCTGTTAAACTATTTCTATAAATGCTGTTGAGCTTCAGTCTATTCACATGACGTACTAACCTAACTCCTCCCTTCATGATCCTTCTATTCTGAGATCACATATAGCATGACGGTTGTATAATTGTAATTTATGTTTAGGGTATTTTAAAGAAGACATTCCAAATTCACATTTTATATGATTTGAATTAAAAACATCTAAAATTAAAGCAATTATTTGTGTTTGTTATTTTCCATATGAGTCACTATTATTCCAAAATATTACTTGTATTATTTTAATATTTCATACAATAATACTAGGGTTTATTTTGGTGATAAAGAATGTTGCTTTGAATGCATGCAATGCTCAATTAAAAGTTACATAAGGTTATGAGTAAATTGTAAATAATTATTTAAATATTTCTAAATATTGGAATTTGTTCAATTTTCCTACTTCATCCTTTCTCTTAAAAATCTTTCCGTATGTTTATTATCAAATGAAAGGAATTTAAATATTTTCAAGAAGTTATAATTTAACCCGCGATCACTCGCGCGGGGTGTTCTGTACACCCCAGCAACAAGAAATTCCTCCCAGGATTCTAAAAAGAATGCGCAGAACCCCTATTTTATCTGTAGCTGCACATTTTAGGTCATTGAACCTTCAGGCATGATACAACCCCTCTTTAAGGAACAATTGGAATATAAAGACCTTCAAAAGTTTATCTGGGGGGCTGAGAACTCCCGCGAGAAGTTGAGCATTTGTATACAGTCTGCTCTGAATATTTGAAAATTGACAAAAATATTATTTTTTTACTTTCTATTATCATTATCTCATTAATTATAAAGTATATTTATTACTGGTATGTACGTTTTACTGGTTTATGAAAAAATATAAAATTATGTGTTTTAAAATGAAAATTTTGTATGTTTAGTTTAAATTAATGTTGGTCTCCTTTGTATGCAATAATTTTATTTGTATAACACAAAAAACATCTTGTACTTTATAAATATGTATCATAATGATTTAATTTTATTTTCATATTGAAATACACGTGTTAAAAGTTTGGGGTGTTCTCTACACCCCGCGAGTAACGACGGTAGCAAAAACAGGCGCGAGTGACCACGGGTTAACCCGCGATCACTCGCGCGGGGTGTTCTGTACACCCCAGCAACAAGAAAAGCCTCCCAAGATTCTTAAAAGAATGTGCAGAACCATGATTTTTTCTGTAGCTGCCCATTTTAGGTCATTGAACCTTCAGGCTTAATGCTTTCCCTTTTTCTTAAACGATTGGAGTGTAATGTCCTTCAAAAGTTTATCTGGAGGGCTGAAAACTCCAGCGAGAATTTGAGTATATGTTTACAGTCTGCTCTGAATGCTTGGAAAATGATTAAAATATTATTTTTCTACTTTCTACTATCATTATCTCATTATTTATAAAGTATATTTATTACTGGTATAGACATCTTATATATTGGTTTATGAAAAAATATGAAATTATGTCTTTTAAAATGAAAATTTTGTATGTTTAGTTTAAATTAATGTTAGTCTCATTTGTATGCAATAAATTTAACAATTTTATTTGTAAAGCACAAAAAAAATCTTGTACTTTATAAATATGTATCATAATGACTTAATTTTATTTTCATAATTAAATACACGTGTTAAAAAAGTTTGGGGGTGTTCTCTACACCCCGCGAGTGACGACGGTAGCAAAAACAGGCGCGAGTGACCGCGGGTTAAAGACCTTTAAGGTGTGTGAGCACCTTCGAATCTTTTTTTTTTAAATATATATATTTTCAACTAAATATACCCTTTTTTTATTTGTAATGGAGCATAAAACTAAGAATTCAAGAACACTTACCACAAAATTAAATATAATTTTGGATATATTGGATATTTTGAATGAAATTTTATCAAAAAATTGCAGTTACGGTAAGCTAGTGTTTCTCAAAGTGTGGGGAACCCCCCTAAGGGGGCGTGATAATTCTACAAGGAGGACGCGAGTATATCGAAAAGTCGAAAACAAACATTATTTAAAAGAAAAATTATTAAATTATTAAAAGGAAGCAGAAAAAATAATACATTCTGACATAATAAAAAAATATAATAAACATTTACACTGATATAATACACTTATAAATGTATCACTACTACACATTGTATTTCGTAATTAATTTAACAGTACTAAGTCAAGAACAAGTTAAATAATTATCAGTGACTCTATGGGCTCGTCATGAAATTATATATAAATTTAATTCTTATCTTGATATAATTTGTACTGTTTATAATTAAATTCGTATTGTAGATTTACATCAAAGTATATTATTATTGAATTCAATACATTATTATCGTATGTAAGGGGGGGGCGCGATGAAAATTATGATTGAAAATTGGTTCGCGAGTATAGAAAGTTTGAGAAGCACTGCAGTAAGCCTTATTTTGAAATTTCTAACTAATATATTCGAATAATATTTATACAGTACATAAATAACACCATACTTTTTGCTTAGAGTATGTGTAGAGAGATTTGTAATACTTTTGAAAGTTTTTGAAAAATGTTTTTTTATGCAAGAATTCAATATTTTATAAAAAAACTAATGTTATTTTCTCTCAAAAAGTTCAATAAAATACTTAAATATATATACCGACATTAGATAATATTCTAGAACATAGATAAAACTAAATAAAACATTTTCTAAAAGATTAAATTTAATATTCGAAAAATAAATCCTGTAATGAACTTTTCCGTGAAGCAAAAAATTGAAAAACTTTGTTTCTCAGAAAATACATTTAAAGATTTTAACACAACATAAAAAATGTTCTGCTAATTGTTCTTTTTTTAAACTAACCATACTTATAGGTCAAGCTCCCTTTCGCTTTATATTTAACTAATGCGGACTTTTTTTAAACTTATGCTGTTTTCTGGAGAATTTTATAGACTATAACAAATTTCGTTTTTAGTGAAATTTTGATGAAAAATTACAGTTACACAAAATTGTAATAAATTTATGCAAATAATAATTATACAGTACGTGAATAACATCTTTATATGAGTTAGGAATTAAAAGATTTGTAATACTTCTGAAAGTTTTTTAAATATGCCAAATTATACGCAAAAACACGATTTTTCTTAAGCAATTAATGATTTTTTTTCATAAAAAAGCAATAATGTACATACATATATATACAGAGATTATTAAGATTTTTGTTTCATAACACAGATATAATTAAATAAAACAAGTTCTGAAAATTTCAGTTCAATATCTTAAAAATATTTTGTATATGAATCTATACTTTCGGTTTCGTAAAACTCATTTCCGGTTTACTAACTATGCTATAAATTTGCTTCTAAATATCGTAGAAACAAAAACAGAGTGTTTTTGGAATATTAAATTTATGGGCTTTGAAATAAAACATAAATGAATTTTCGAAAATTTTCACTTAAACTACGAATTTTGGGTAGACACTTATATTAAAAATACTTGAAACTATATAACAAAGATAGCTATGCATATATAACACACTTATTCTTACAAATATGTTTTTCTCAATAAATTGAGGAAATCTAAGAATTAATTAGAACAAATAACTGAAGCCCTAAGAAACACGAATATTGAAATGTTCAAAATGTTATAATAATATATGTTTATTAAAAAGCTTTTACCAAATATTCGGAATTAAAATCTAAAATACACGGAATTTATAAGTTTGATTATAAAACAAAAAATAACAGTGATTCATTAATTGTACGAAGAATAGAGACCCGTCAACCTTTGGAAAAGAATGAAGATGATATAATGTAATAACTACATATTTATTGAATCTATTCGCGCACTATTAAGTACAACCATCACTAAGATGTTTTTGTCATTTTAAATTGAAATCAAAAGAGTTGATAATTAACTGGATATATCATTTTATTCAAAAATACAAAGAACAATTACCCTTATCTTTCATTTCAGTTATAAAACAAACTGATAAACATTTTTACTAATGGTAACTCAACACTCAAGTAGCATTGAATGAACATGTGATCTTTAGTAATGCTGAAATTGTTGAATGTGCTTAGCTATTTTGAAAAGATAGGAAAGAGTATGGAGAAAAGAGTGAACAAAATCACTCGACATTAAGAGTGAATAGGTAAGAGCTCTTCACAATGACTTCTAATTAACTTGAATACATTCGTATTTCCAAATTGCTTTACTTGTTGAAAGAACTTCTTTTTGAGAATCACTTTAATGAGGTTGTATATATAGCAGATAAGCTAAAATTAAAGCATGAAATATACTTGATATTATGTCTTACTAATCAATATGTTTCTGACGAAATTTTCGTAACTGCTAATAAAGAGAGTTCAATGAGGAAAAAGACATTATATCAAACATTTTTAACTTTATACAACTGAACTTAAATCAATGTTACTCTTTAAATTTATATGCATATTTTGTATTTCCTATTATTATTTCAAACAAATTTCTGTGTGTCTTAAGGAAAGTTATATAATATTTAAATTAAATGTGTGAAATATGGTAAAAATTACCATTTCCACCAGAGGGGACTCAATCTTTTTTTTCTGTAGGCCGACATTAATATGACCACCATTTCACGCAGGCACCAACATTTGGATTATTGGAGGGGAGGAGGAGAAACGATATAAGACCAAGGACATTTAAAGTACCGAAAATTGATTAAAATAAAAACACACAGCTTTGGATTTTATTATAAAACTATATTTAACTCTATCAAGCTCCACCCACAAAAAATAGGTTTTATGCATTTTTTACCCAGTTATGGGGTAATTTCCTCTCATCGATGATCCTAAGTCCGGCCCCTATTTGCATTCTACTGTCAAAAAAAGGAAATCTCCCACGTACTTTGACAATTTGATTTTTTTTTTGACAAAGCTTCACTTATTTTTATTTCAGATTTTAATTTATGAAGTGCAGGATGGCAGCAAAGAGTTTTTACTTATTTTCAGACTGAAAACAATAATAATTGCTTAAAATTAGTCAAAACTTGTCTGTGCTCATTTGTTTAAATTTATTCAAATACTTTTGGATTTTACTAAAAAAAAATATCTCAAAAAATAATTTAAATTAGTGAAGATTATATCGGAAACATTTATGAGTCACTCTAACGATTTCTGTATTAATTCATGTTTATGCTAAACAATTTCATGTTTATTAGTTTACATAAAGTAACAAACTTTAAAGATTGCTTTTGTAACCGCTGCATTTTGTGACAATTCCACCAACAAAATATTTTGCCGCTGTTGCAAAGTTTTTTTTTTATTTTTTTTTTTTTTTTTAATTAAGAAAACCAGTTTATCTCATCTTGAAAGAGATTCTCAAGAAAAAGATATTTGTGGTAAGTGGTTTATGATTAGCAAATTTATATTTTTTAAATACAATATTTTCTCCTCAAATCAAACAAGGTATTGATCCATGCTTGTCCAATTCCTACTATTAGATCACAATCTCTATATATTTTTTATTTATATATATATTTATTTACCTTGGTGGAATTTTCAATTGTTATTAAAATACATTTTAAAGCGCTCAATTGAGCTGAAATTTTACATGTAGGGTTATTTTGGATGAAAATAAAATAGTATAATAATAATTAATAAAAATTAATTGATTAAAGCTAATTACTTAAATAATTACAAATACATACAACCACATTGGCATCATTTTTGGCGACTTAGCGACTCTTTTGGTTACTTGTGTCAGAACTTGAAAAGGTTTTTTCTCACGTGTTAAAGTATTTAGTTGACCTGAAATTTATATACACGATTGTTTTGGATGACAATACGGTACTTTAATTATAATTAATAAAAATTAATAACAATTTAATGTTGTGATTTTGTCATATGTATGTATATATTTATATTAATTGTAACTATTTAATAAGAAGTAGCTAAAATAAGAGATTCTTTGTTGATCTAATTAGGAATTGAGAGACTTTTTTTTATATTACTTGTTTTTTCTACAAACCAGTCAAGATCCCAATCGTCTTGAAGCAACATTTATTTTTTAGATATATTTTTTTTTCGTTTAGGAGGCATGAGGATTAATGAAAAATTGGTTTCGCCCATTATATGACTCTACTCCACTGTTATTTGTTATCACTCACCGATAACAATAACAAATAGAAAAAAAAATTGTATCGCAATTCGTACTAACACGACATCGATAGTAAAATTTACATATCTGATAGCTTGATTGATAGAATTGCTTGCTAAACTTTAAAAGTATTCTTAAATAATTGGATTTCTTAGCGCAACATGCCATGACCAAGCCACGCAGAATAGACTGTTAGGGCACATGCGACCCGTGGGCAGCAGGTTGAGTATCGCTGATTTACACTTTGATCATATCATCGGCCTAGTTATCAGAATACGTAACTCCACAAAGGAAACCAATTTGATAAACCAGAGCTACGCGCCAAACGCTGTTTGGCGCGATTCTTTAATCGAGCCTAATGATATAAATGACGATACACACGTCCTCTCTATACAAATATCAAGGTAAAAATATTGTAATGTTACCACCCATCTTTGCGAACATAAGTATCAGCTTGGCGCGTAGCACTCCGATATCAAATTAGCACCCCAGATGCAGTTACGCATTCTACGCATTCTGATAACCAGGCCGAAGATATATCAAAAGCGTGCTTTCCACAAATAGACTTGTTCCAGTTATATACGTACTTGGTTTTTCTGCATTTCTTAGATGGACAGAAGCACTAATTTTACGTCGGTCAAACGCAGTTCTATTTATGTGTTCTGTGATGTTTCTAGAGATCAAAATGTTTTCAATTGTTATTTTGATAGAAAGTCTAAACTTTATCAACCAGCCCAGAAGTAGGTTTATTAATACTTCGAGGAAATGTACGAGTACGAGGGTCATTTGGATTTGTAGGCGATTTATATTTTTATCCATACCATACATAACATTTTGAAGGTGATCAATCACGGTGCTAATGTATTGTAGCATGAATGTAGATTGTTTTCACTTTCATCTCAGTTAGGATGAGAAATTTTTCTTAACAGTTACCTAGTTATTCAGTGACTGGATCTATTTTTTCCTCTTCAACTGATACATTGTACAATTCATTTCAAAACTGAGCAAAATTTTATCTTGATCTTTACTTGAATCCAACACAGAAACAAACATACTTAATGACTAATCTTGACGTTGACGCAATCGTTTTGTGTTTAAAATTCATTTGTTAGGTAATGAATAAATCAAATCTCAGCCGTTTACATTGCATTTTGTCACACATCATAAACATATTTACTAACAAAAGGATGTCACATGATTTAAGAAAAATAATTCTTACCAATCTGTTTCTAGCCTATTTTTTATTATATTTACGCTTCATGGTGTCTAGACGATGTCAATAAATAAATTCTGAGGATTTTTTTTTCTAATATTTGATGTGAAGAAGTTGAAATGAGTTTATTGTGAATGCTTCATAACAGAGCTTATTATTGTGTAGAACTAATGGGTATAATATTTCATATTTTATATGTGACTCTATGAAGAATTCATATAAAATATTTACAAATAAATAAAAATACGGATGTAATTGCAACATAAATTTTAGTATCTCTAAAAAGTTTAATTTTAAAAAGGCGCATATATAATGGAATGAAGCAAAGTATAATTAAATAAAACTGCGGAGTAATATATAAAACCAATCAATCAATACCTAGATCTAGAGTATAACATTTCTAACGATATTTATAACGATTATTTTAACGATATATAACATTTTTACTTACAAATATACTCCACTTAATTAATTACTGTCTTATACACATGCTTTCTTGCAGAGTAACCTCGTAACTGTTCTCTCGCGTGCGTAGTCAATTTCAAAACAAACTAAAATAAAAATGCCGGCATTTTCTTCCATTATAATATATCTTCAAAAAATTTAGAAGGTCAAATATGTGCAGTACCACCAAAAAAAAATTGTTTGACGAAAAAGAATTAAAAATTTGAACAAAGGTTGATGATTGAAAATATATTTGTTCAAAATCCAATGAGAATTTATTCATCTATTTTTTTATTAACGTCACACTTAGAAGCAACGCGAAGGTTTCTAGTGACAGACTAGTAATTTTAAATCATGTTAAAGTGAGGAGGAAGACGCTTGGACTAGCAGTTCTCTATGCTTTCAAACTGTTTCAACATGCAGGCTTTGAGCTTCGGCAGATTTGATGCACATCAGAACCGCGACAAGCCGAGTCATTAGTGGACTCGAATATTCGACTCAACATTATTCTAAAAAATGGTTACCTATTCTATCGGACTTCAGAAACAGAGAGTGCAGGATATATTTCTAAGAATAGTACAAAATAATTATTTTGTGCTTTCTATATTTCATATATAAGTTTTCAAATCAAAACTGATGGAATTTTGATTTAGTAGAAAACAATAATGTCGTTGTGTCAATATCTGAATTTTTAAATTATTTCACTCCTCTATTTTTCCTTGTTTGGGGAGGAAGCTATATCTAGCAGCCCTTTCTTTTTTCAATTCATTTACTTGCAGTACCAATTCTACTAAAAAATGAGCAGAAATTATTTTTCTAGTTTTTGTTCTAAAATTATTTCCTATTGAAAACTCACTGTAAATAACGTTTTACGCAAAACTTCTAGTAAAGTCAGTAAAATCGCTTTGGAATTGCATATATATCCTACACCATTTGTTTCAATGATTAAATGTCAATATAAGCATTAATATCTTAATAAATCTAGTGACGTAGGACTTTTTTTTCACATTTTTTACATATTATTTTGCAATGTAAATTAATTTGTTTAAGTCTTAAATTATTTCATTTTGATCATTTTAGAGGAGAATGCATTTACAACTTACCTCCTGGACTGTTGTCGAAAGTCTGAAACTATTCAAGATACCTCATAAAGTTTTCATTATCAAGCACAGAAAAGACTATTACTTGAACAAAAACATTTTTTGTTGTATTGAAAACAAAATGAAATTTTGAAATTTAAATTTAAAAAGAAATGAAATAATTTTGTTTTTATTCAATGTATAGATGATTGAAATTTTTAAAACAAGAGAAATAAATTCACTGCATTTCTGTAATGCTAGTGCATTAGCATATTAAAAGCTATTACTACTTATACTAAAATAGTAGTTGCTCAATGAATAGTAGTAGAAATAGAAGTTTATATTATTATTTAAAATAATGAAATTATTTAATATTTTGTTAAATTTTATTTTAATTCACATGCAAAATAAACATTTTTGTTAAATGTCATTGTTATTGGTCGTAATTTGATGTCATTTCTAACATTATGAAAAATTCTTAAACAACTTTTTGAGGTAAAAAAAAAATAAGTAAAAAATATTTGTCTTGTGTTTTATCAATGAAACATGTAATTAGAATTTGAATATATAAGTAGAATTTGTATATAAGAACATATCTATTTAAATATTTTTTTTTTATTAAAAACAAAAAAAAACGTATTTTTTCTCCTCTTTTTACATTAAACTAAACTCAGAATCAACTTGATTTTAGTATAGTCTACTTGTCCATAATTTATTGATATCTGTGATGCAGACTAACTGATCGAAGAAAGAATAATTTCGAGATATATTTTTATACTAAAATCTTTTCAATTTAAAAAGAAAAAGAAAAATCAGACATTCCAGCCAAAATTTGAATCAGCTTTAGATAAATTGAGAAGTTTTCTTCTTAACAAAAGTTTGTTAAAATAAGTTACGAATAGATTACTCCCAAATATATTTGCACAAATTATAATACAATAAAAGCTTTATTATCATTATTTTTCTTGTAGTTTCTGCATTTTTTAAGTTCGAAGTATTTTTTCTTTAATAAAAACTTAGATAGATCCATGAACTTATTGCAATTCCTAATTCTGATTCTTTCTTTTATTATCAACTCACGTTCGTCTCTAATAAATCAGATTAGAAATTCAGATACAAATTATATTAAAAACAGTAGCACACGCAGCTATTAATATTTCTCATCATGTCATTCTTTTTTTCAGGAAAAAAATAAACCTTCTATAAACACCCTCAAAAGGAATCATTTAAACGGCCAATATATATCTATATTTAACGATAATCAGCTTCCCTCTACATTTGGGGTTATTGTAATGAAATATCAGCCTTCATAGTAAAGTATCTAAAGTCAGCAAACAATGCAACCATTAATTGGATTTCCTCTATCTGTATCTGACAGTATTTGTTCAGTGAACGATGGACAAGGCATTCGTACCCACAGGCAATGCGATGGATATGACATAATTTCTAATTATGTTTTCGAGGTTCGCCTTTATGTTGCGTAACACCCACATTAATTATTCTCCCCTCCCACAATTACCCTTGCTTGTTTCTTACAAATTTCATTCGATTACTGATATATCTATATTTAGCGGATATGAATTTTTTCCCTATGAAATAATTTTTCTTTATCTAACTGTATTTAAAGAAAAACTAATGTTATGTTTTGCCTTCAGGTTGTCTGGATGAAGCCAAAGAACCTTCAGGTTGTCTGGATGAAGCCAAAGAAAATAAAGACACATAAAGATAATTCTTGCTGACACAAATATTGTTCAAATTTAACGTTTTATATGGTCTCTATGAATATATTGAGAATATTTTGCAGGAATAATTTCTCTTTCAAATGATGCATTGTTCGTTTTCGGGCAACAATTTTATCGGGCTTTTTTACCTATGTTACAACATTAAGTAAGTTTTAATATGCATTTGTAAAACATACACTTTCACCGTATGTTAAAGCGTCAATTGTAATTTTTAAGATTTAGAAACGTGGCATGACAAATGAGAAATAATAATCTCTTAAGATGTCTTTTCTTTATTCTTATTAAAGACATAGAAACATTATAGTATGTATTCTGAATTTTAGTTATGTTTTCTTATATGCTGCAACAGCTTGAACCAAAGAACATTTAGAAGTTTTTTAAAGAAGAAAAAGGATGGATTTTATAAGAGATAATCTTCTGTGTATAAGGGATGATTTAATGCAATATGAAGTTTATTTTTTAACACATATTTCACTTTTAATTTTACTACTAGAAAATAGTTTAAAAGTTTGCTTTCGATCTGTACGATTTTATTTTCCCAATAGAATCACGGTTTTGAAATATATGTGTGTGTGTGTGTGTGTGTGTGTGATTTCCAGATGACATTTCACTATTAAATTACTTGTGTGATAGAAGATTTTTTGTGGAGTGGTTGTGCGTTATTCTGTTTTTTATATAAATATAAAATTACATAATTAAAATATTTATCTATTGTTAGCACAAAATTTATGCATAAAAAATAACCAAATTCTGGAACTTAATGGAAAAGAAATTCAAAATAATACTTTTATCTACATTCCTTTATAGGATTCCTATTCTCTAAATAAATATATTATACGGAATGAAAATTTAGAATAAAAAATATTTGGAATTTGATGCTATATAAAAATTGCTAGGTCTTTTAATTTGTCTAAATTACAAGAAATATTTTGAAACAATTAACATTACGAATATTTTAAAATTCTAAATAATTTTCAATTTTTTTTAATAATGCCTTGAAATTTTTTAAATAAAATATAAAGTAAAAAACGGTATAAAACATATTTATAAATATTTAATTTAAATGTAAATTACATGCCATGTAAAAATTAAGACATATTTTCTTCGTTATAATACATTTTTAACACTTGTTATCCAATTGAAAAGCAGTAGATCAACTTTAAAAGCTCCGAAAAATTCCTTTGTTTGGAAATATATACAAGCAGAGTTTCTTTTAAAAATGTTCTTAAAACTACTATATTTGCATAATAGAATTTCGTTTCCAACCTGTGAATCCATTTGCTCATGTTCCTTGTGTGTTTGCTCTGTACTACTATTTAATACATATTAATGAGATAATCCGATGTTTAGAAATGCATTAAGAAATATTTGTTTTTGCATCAAACAATCTTATTTATAATAATTTTATTGAGCAGTTCTTTTCCATACTTGGGTGATAAAAAAATTTTCCGGCTTCAAATTTCTCAAATTATGAGAAAAATGTATAGATTATATATTACTCCTAACATTTCTCTATTTTTAGTTCTTTCTCGTATGATTTAAAAATAAAAATGAATCATTAAATTGCATGGATTTTGAAAAACTGTTTTGCTCACTTAGCTTATAATTATAATAGTAAATGTTCTGCTTTCATACAATATATATTTCAATGTTAGAAAGCTCGCCCATTCATTTTAAACATTAGCAATATTTTATATAAGATCCGGATGAAAAATTAAAAAAAAAAGTTTTTAAAATTTGTTATGACACATGAACATTATATGCTCTATTAATTTTGCATTTTTTAGTCACAATACAAATTCATAACATTCAATAGTTTCGAAGTTTTGCTAACACATTAACTATTTATACACACTTTCTAAGTCAATGCAACTGAAATTACTTTTAACTTTCGATAAGTTATAAAACGATTTGTCACAAGTTAATTTATTACTTATGAATAAAAATAAAAAATGGAACATTACATAATATTTCTTTTAAAGAATTTTAACTTATCTGAATTTAAAAAAAATAATAATGATAAATTGGTGTTTGGATGGAAGAATATCTTTTAAATATTTGCAATATTTTGATAGCTAGAATTATCAATTTGATATTTTGCATTATGTACTTAGAATTTTAATATACAAATACTAAGATAAGAGGAATATTCTGTTTTATCTGTTGAAATCGGAGTGAATTTAAACTTAACAAGATTAAAACAATAAGGAAATTTATAAACCGTAAATAAAAATTTGTAAATTTGCAACGTTTTAATATCACACATTTTGTGTAGAATAGATTTAAATCATCTTTAATAAGTTGGTGTAAGTATCTTACTTAGATTACAAGCGAGTTTTCAAATATAAATAATTTATAACATCTTTCTCAGCAGAAATAAATTTTCTTTTTTTTTTTATGATAATATGAAACATCAACAATTGGTAACATTCTATCATATATGAATCTAGACATAACCTCTTTTGCAAATGTTATCGTTATTTGTGAAATTACAAAAATGATGGCAGTGTTTGATAAAATGTGGGGCCTGATAAGGGGGCGTGATATTGTTACAAAGGGGGTGTTAGCACAGTGCTTCTCAGACTTTCAATACTGGCGACCCACTTTTCAATCATAATTTTTATTGCGCTTCCACCCCTTATGAAATAATAATGTATTAAATGCAATAATAATGCAGTTTGACACTAAAGCTACAAAACGATCTTAATTATAAACCGTACAAATTCATAAGATTAGTATATTGAATTTTATATATGTAACTTTTAAGTAATTTATATTTTATTTTTCTTTCTCGAATTTTTAAATTGGAACATATTGCAAAATGTGGTAGCTGCTTTCAAGATAAAATATAGATCTTAGCCAAATATAGAAAATGTACTCAGAGTATCAATTTCTAATCGTAAACCTTCCTTTCAAAAACTTTCCTCTGCAAGACCAGCCTATGGAAGTCGCTAAGACTTATTAAATTTGCTCTTAATTTAGTATTAATAAATTAGTTATAAAATACCTTGTGCATCATTGATACATTTAAACTATACTGTCTGAGGTACCCGCTCTTCGAAAGAGTTCATTTTTTAAAAAAAAACTAAAACATTCTTAATAAATAGCTGAATTGTCAGGAGATTAAACCCAAATGCACGACAATGTTTACGAAAATGTAAAATGATATTTTAAAATGAATACTCATATTATAATTAGTTTTAAGCGAACTGTAATTTTAAGCCTCAATGAATTAGAATTTAGAATTAATGTTAAGCAATGAAAAATAATATAAAATTCCATTGAAGAATAATAGTGTTATTTTTAATATTTAAGGCTAGAAGACTTCAAAATGTTTTATCCCGGGTGCATACACTCACTCGATACTAGCGTTAATTGTGACGCGGGGTGATTGAGTCACAACCCAATCCTTTTTTTATAATTATTTTATTGTACATGATAAAAATCGTGATTCCGGTTAATAATTTAATTAAGAGAAAGTAAACTTACCTACTTTCAAGGACTTTGCAATTTTTCTTTGGTAACAAATAAATAGTTTTGCCAGAATTAACGATTTCGTGATCTGTGTGTCCCGCACCACCACTTCCGGATTAAACGTGCATTCATTATGATAATATGTATGTTACTGCTAAAAAGAATTGTGTAAAACGTTTTTCATTGTGCTTTATATGTTTAAAAATACTCATAAAAATAAGTCTTGGCGAAGTAATCCTTCAAAGTGCTTTTCGTGGTTTTCCAAATATCATACAACTCTTTTGCATGGAAAAACGCGCAACAGAGAAATACATTATTACAACTTCCCTAAATGAGAAACAAACACCTAAGAGAGGCGTCATAAATAACTGTACCAATAACTTAGAAGGTCAAACAGATTATTAGCAAAATTTTATTACAGCTATAATGTGCAGTATTTCAAAAATAATCACAGTGATGAAAATTTTTATGTTCCTAAATTTTTCAATTCTGTGTCTGGGATTTGTTTTTTCCCTGAAAGAGTAGTATGTTAGGCTTAAAAAGAAAACGTAATAAAAAATCTCTCATCATGGGATTACAGCAAGTCAAATAAAAGTTGTTTTTTTTTGGTTATAGGATTGAGACATAGCCATCCTGTGATAACCATTGTGAGGTTTCTCGCGTCCTTCTTCTAACATAACTCCTAAGTTCTTTGACGGCCACGATTAATGGCAAAATTTTTCCAACCCAATACCAAGAAGAGAAACGGATCGAATATGCAAATGAGATATACTTTAAGAGGATAGAAGCTTTGATGAGATAAAGCGGCAAGCCTAGAGATAACTTAGTGTGGAATTGTTTGGAATAAAGGTTAGAAGTCCTACAGCTCTGGAAGAAGGATACGCTCATCGCAATTGAATATAATAAAGATTAAGAAAGTCTAAGTCTTTTCATCTAAAAATACGTAATAGGTATTTCTTCAACCTAGGAAGGAAGGTGGCTCTATAAAAGGTAATATTTTGTATAGGAAGTTAGATTAGACAGTTAAATTATTATAATTAAAATAAGTGATCTAGTTTTGCGATCTGACTTGAATATAAGGTTTAATTGTTGGCTCATTTTCACTTTAAGAAAGTTGTTAATTAGAATTAAGTAATATAAGTTATTCTTAATAAAAGTTGTGTTAAGAATCCAAAATGTCTTATCAATTAGATAATCCCACACCTCTAGCTTACGCGAATCACTCCAGACATAGTCATCACAGGATGGCTATGTCGCAATGGCGCCCGAACTTTTTTAATTCTGGGTTAGGTAATGCAGGTGGATGTAACGTATTACCTGAAATGTACTTTTCAGGGTCAGAGAACATTTTAGAGTTACTAGAAACAATAGAAAACCAAATACAGTTACTTGAAATCCCAAGTAATCTGTCATGTGCTTACTTGAAAAGTCATCTCAGGGGAAGGGCTCCAGATTGGTACTAAATATTTGGATCGGTGTTAGTGCAAAATACAGCCACGGATTTCGCGCAGCTCAAGGCTGAATTAGCGAAGGCTTTTCCCGCGGTCAAAAATAAGAAAGAATTACAAGCTAAATTTTTTGCTTCACAGCAGGGAAGAAATCAGGAACCCACTGATTTCGTGTATGATTTATTAAAATTAGAGAGAAATTTAGAACAAGGAATGTCCCAGGCAGAATTGGTGGATCATATTTTAGTTCGACTCGAACCACAGATCCAGGACTATGTGGAAGTGCGCAATCCACAGAACACGGTACAACTTTTGGAAGTCTTAGCTAAATTCGAAGAGAGGTATTCTTGCAAATTAAAAAGGGGTTCACAAAATAATGATAATGTAGAAAGACGAGGTCAAAACGCGCATAGGATGCCTAATTTTGATGCTAATGGTAGAAACTGGAGAAATTCTGAGATTGGACGTAGACCAAATAACGGTAGAAATGATTTTTATGAGAATAGCCGTCAAAGTAATAGAGGGTTCGAGAGGAATAGATTTCAGAATAGAGATCAGAGATTCAACAACAGAGGTTACCAATTTCGAAATGAGCGAAATGATAATTTTAATAGAGGGGACCGTAGAAATAAGGGTTCGAGTGAAAATTTCAGTCGAGGCGATAGGATGCAAAGGGGACGATTAAATATTGTAAAAGTTAAAGATCAACCTCAAAAAGTATCAAGAGAAACGCCAATTAAGCTTTCTCCGATATGTATATCACCCGTAGAACATCCCCACGTTCCTATTTTATTAAATAACACATTTTTGAAAGCGCTATGGGACACCGGAGCAGATAAATCATTTATATCGGAAGAAGTATATAGAAAATATTTTTTCTATAAGCAAATAAAAAAATCGCGAGCCCAGGTAATAACAGCACAGGGTGCGAAATGCCAAAACATGGGGATTGTAGAATTGAATATTCGCATCAGACAATTTGAAAGAGCTTGGTCATTTCATGTGTTGACGGATTTAAAATACCCATGTATTCTCGGTATTGATTTTATAAGTGGATCAAAGATTATTTTAGATTTTGATCAAAAATCGTTGAAAATTCAAGACTCGCTGGTTCAAAATAATAAGGTAGATAAAGGGAATTTGCGAGTTAATGGGTCAGAAATGAAGTTAAATATTGTGGCTAATGTTTTACCAAAAAAGCATGTGGAAAGTATAATTGGAGAAAAAGTTAATTGTGCCATAATCAGGGATTTAGTACTTATTTCGCGGGAACAATTAATAACAGAACAGAAAAATGACCCAGAATTAGGTCATATTTATAAATATTTAGAAAACCCGGAAGATAACTCGGTTAATGCAACGACATGTGAGAATTGGTCCCACGATTTCCGTCTAATTGAAGGATTGTTATTTTATGCGAAACACTCAACATGGTTAGGTGAAATGAGTGTA
The DNA here is from genome assembly GCA_019973955.1 of Trichonephila inaurata madagascariensis. Taxonomy (NCBI): domain Eukaryota; kingdom Metazoa; phylum Arthropoda; class Arachnida; order Araneae; family Nephilidae; genus Trichonephila; species Trichonephila inaurata. The sequence continues at coordinate 63,304 of BMAV01013818.1, read as the reverse complement.
TACATTCCAAAATCTTTAAGGAATGAAATAATGAGAGAATTTCACGACAGACCAATAGCTGGACACTTGGGAAGATTTAAAACGTATCATAAAATTCGGGACGTTTGTTATTTCCCGTACATGAGAAAATTCATTGATCAATATGGCTCTACATGCCATATGTGCCAAGTTAATAACTATAAAAACGCGTTACCAGCTGGTCGATTAAATCCAATTATATCAAATTATCCAAATGAGATAGTGACGTTAGATTTGTTAGGCCCGTATCCTATATCGAG
>BMAV01013818.1:31705-48471 GCA_019973955.1 Trichonephila inaurata madagascariensis | reverse complement strand
AAAAAGTGTCTGTGATTTGTGTCCTTTATTAAGGTCACGCACATTTGAAACAATTTAGTTCAGTTTTATTGGATATTTTCTCAAATTATGAAAGACAAATAGAAAAATCCTTGAAATAGGTAAGTATATTTTCTCTTAGTTAAATTATTCACTGAAATTGTGGTTTTTATCTTGTATATTGAAAATAATTATAAAAAAAAAAGAATTGTGGGGTGCATCACTCCCCGCGACCATTAACGTTAGTATCGAGTGCACACCTGATCTCGGGCTAAAATATTTTGAAGTTTTCTAGCTTTAAATATTAAAAAAATAACAATTGTTATTCATTAGAATTTTATATTCTTTTTTATTACTTAACATTTATTCTAAATGCTAATTCTGCGAGGCTTAAAATTACAGGTCATTCAAAACCGTTTATAATATGAGTATTCATTTCAATAAATCATTTTACATTTTTGTATACATTGTCATGCACTTGGTTTTACACTCCTTACAATTAAGCTATTATATCAAGAATAATATATTATCATTTTTTAAAAAAATAAACTCGTATTAAGAGTGATAACTTCAGCCAGTATAAGAACAAGTTTAAAATTATCAGTGACTTCCATGGGCTTGTCTTGCAGAGCAAAGTTTTTCAAAGGAAGGCTATAAATTAGAAATTGACACTCAGAGTTATTTTTTGATATTTAGCTCAGATCTATATTTTGTCTTCAAAGTAGCCATCGCAGAAAATCCGGATTCACAAAGGTATGCTGTTAAAAATGGTAATGCTTTTGTTTTCAGTGCAGAAAATTCAGCATCCACCTCTATCCATAATTCAAAGAGTGATTTATTACAAAATTGCCCTTTAATTTCGTCACTGGATGTGAAATCTATGAAGATCTCTTTTTCGGCAGTTGAGAGCCCTTCTGAAGTATTTTGAAATGGATCCCTAACCCATTCGTAACTTGCTATCAATTTGCCCTCGATTGTGTACTTGTTGATGCTTTATTATCGTCGAATGCTCGCTGTGATTTAAAAATATATCTATGATTTTGTTTTAATCCACTGCCGTAAATATTTAATACCGTGGATTATAATTAACGCGTGAATTATGAAATGTACATTCAAGAGAGATTCGGTAGCTATTCGATTCGGCAAAGACTGACTAGAATTGTACGAAGTACAACATTTTTACATGTTTTGTGCAGACGTCTGTTAGGTTGCCTAGACTCACATGTACATTCGCGAGGATGCCAGATGTAATGGATATGATAAAGAGCAACATAGATTAGGCTATTTTTTAATGACATTTGTACTTTTAGAAATGGATCTCGAAGGAAATAAATCTTTAATTAAATATTATTTCTTAATCTGTTTCAATTTAAAAATTAGAGAGAGAAAAATAAAATAATTAACCTATTACTTAAAAGTAATTTACTTAAAATATATATTACTTAAGAGTAACATATATAAAAAATTTAATACTTATCTTATTAATACTGAATTAAGAACAAGTTTAATAAGTATTAGCGACTTCCATAGGCTTGTCTTGCAAAGCAAAGTTTTTTAGAAATTGACCCTCTGAGTTCTTTTTCTATATTTAGCTGATATCTATATTTTGTCTTCTAAGCAGCCACCGCATTTTGCGATATGTTCCAATTTAAAAATAAGAGAAAGGAAAAATAACATAATAATTTTATCCTATTATTTAATTTTTTTTGCTTAAAAGTAACATATACAAAATTTAATACTTATGTTATTAATTTGTACGGTTTATAATTAAGATCGTGTATTGTAGCTTTAGCGTCAAAGGGCATTATTATTGCATTCAGTAATTTATTAATGTATAAGGGTGACGCGATAAAAATTGTGATTGAAAAGGGGGGCGCCAGTATTGAAAGTTTGAGAAACACTGCCTTAAACTGTTAACTTTTAAAAACTCTCTGTACTATTAAAGAACGGTTTTCAAAAATATATAAACAAAGAGAGTTGACGTGTTGTATTGAAAACTGTTAATCATCGGAACTTATTCAACCAGAAGGATTTCGATAACAACTCAATAAATGAATAATATTAGAGCATTTAGAAATTCATATTGTGCATATCTGGCTTTTTATTCTATTTTATGTGAAATAATTGCTTCGCTGAAATTTCAAGCGAATATGAATATTTCAAAATAGAACGATTTAAAATAGATACATTGATAGATAGCTTGAAAGTATTTAGTTATTAATATGTATACTTGATGAACTTTAAAAAATGTTTAAATGCTTTCGAATTTTTTCATAGTAAAAATAAGAGTTGATTGAATACACATACATTCTTCTTTTTTCTTTTCTTGGTAAGAATTTCTATAACATGAGTCTTTCTCAATTGCCCTATGTGTTTCAGTTACATATCTTATCCAGTGAGCTCACATTCTTCCATGACAGACAAACATTAGTTTAGGAGCATGAATGCTACATTTACATTTTTAATTAACAAAGTATTGTTGTTTTTATTAGCTTCTTCCTCAATTTTTGAGTATTTTATTATTACTCAGTGTGTAAAAAAAATTGTTTGTTTTTATTATTTTACCCCTAATACTGTAAAAATGCTGATGAAGTCCAAGTTTGTTTCATTTGTTGTTCTAATAATTTCATCTGTAATAGTTTCTGAGGTTTCTTCAAAATTTATACTCTTCACTTGTGGGCATAATAGCTTCCAGGAATCTTTTACTTCGGATCGCGAGTCACCCGCATTGTCTATTACTTTAAATGTGTTATAATTCTTTCAAATATTTGTAAATTTTGGCCCATTTTCGCTGCCAATGGCTTTGTTGTGGCTCTAACCATTATTGTCCTCATATAATATCGTTTAAATATTGTTATCATCGTTTGTCTGTAATTACTGAGATGAGTAAACATTGCTTTTCGAGCACAAATTCAACACAGAACTTGTATCTTTTGTATCTTTTGGAGAATTGTCTCAGATTAATAATAAGCTATAAATTTCTATTTTTAATAATATTTCTTAGATATGGGCACAAAATATAAAGTGAACCAGTTTTTTTTTAATATTAAAGTACTAACCCCTGTATTTTTATTTAATTTCTGGACCACCGGTAGCATTTTTGAAATTATACTTCTTATTGCGCGTTTTGGAAAAAGGATGAGGGTAAATTTTTATGATGCGTGCGCATACCGTCACGGATGTGACGCAAAACTGTCATGGATGTGATGCAACACCGTCACGGATGTGACGCACACCGTTGTCTGATATTTTAACATGCCACTTTTTTGGTGCTAGGGGACAGATACATGGGGGATCGTAATAACTATTGTTATAAACCATGGGACTCATTCCCCCCTCCTCTACAGCTTTTTGTCCAATATCTCAACACCCGAGCCTGACAGTCCATTCGGACCTGGCTCATTCTATCTCTATCTTCTCTTCCAGTTATTGAAATTTCATTTTCATACGGCTAATTCTTCTATAGTTTTTAATTGTTTTAAACTTTTTTAATGTCTTTAAGTTCACAATATCTTGGCTCCTATTCGAGTCTCGGACTTGAGATTCCAACCAACTGTTCCACTCGTCGAGACCCATCCAGTCATCTACTTCATTCCCATTGTGTAGGCATGGGGAGGGCTTAAACACTAAAATATCATGCTCCCATGTTAATCCTATGGGGACTGGAAAAAATTTCACTCCACTAAGAAATTGAGCTTGGGACTTGATTTTTGGAGGTTCACCATATTTTCGTATTAGCGCGAGCTTTACGTGGAATTGGTCCCCTCCGGTGCTCTCCCTACAGGGGTCCCCAGTAATAACTCGAATCCTATGCCACCTTGATCGGCCGCACCGGCTGGATTCGATTGTTCTCCCTATGAGCATCCTAAATATATTTTTCAAGACTATAGCCCCATTACTTCATCTATATTTAACATTTTAAAATTATTTTAATGTTTTAAATTTTTTTAGAATCCCGCACACAGCTCCGATGATTTTTGAGCTTCGTTAATGAAGCTCGGACCATTGGTTCTTAATGTTGATCTCTTTCATCTGTTATAATTCGTGAGTAGATAGTGGGCTTAGGGGGCGTTATCACTAAAATTAGAATCCTCATGTTATTTCTATTGGGTTCGATCTTTTGATGACGTCACGATATTACAGAGATAGAAGGATAAAGCTTTGGGATCACCTACTACTATGTGTATCGTTGGGATGTATAAGACCATTTACGTCACAGTTGTCCCCCCCGGGAGGAGTTAGTTTCCTTTTCCTTTCCCGAGCTAGCACCGCCCCATTTCCAACTACAGACTCCGGACCGATTCGAATGGATTCCTGTTGAGTTTCCTCACAACCAGGCCGAGTTTCGAGTTGCTGGGTGCCCTGCTTCTATTTTATTTAATTGTTTTAATTGTTTTAAAATGACCATAACTCGAGGACTCTTCATGTGGATGTCAATTTCGTTAGGAATGATATTTCCCGCCGAGACATTCAATATGAGGTCTCAGGTGTCACATTCGGTTCATCTCATCTCCAGATACAATCTGTCGAAAACTCCCCATGTTATTGGTCATATTGTCCCTGTGCCGGGGTGTTTAAATTTATTTAAATCGTGATTATCTCGGTTTTGGCTGGTCCGATTTATTTAAATTTAGTATCGTTCAACTCTGCTCGTGACCGCTTTTCGTCCTTGGCCCATCTTAACCCGCTCAAGATTTTTAAAAAGATTTTAATCTTGTTACTCCAAAGAAGTATAACTTCTTATACGCGCGTATATAAGTACACACACACACACTTTTTTTTATTTTTCCCTTTTGATGTTTATGATTCTATGCTTAGTCATCCAATATTGACAAAAATTTTAAATAGCTAAATTTTTTAAAAATTATGAAATAGGTAACTGAAAAAGTCAATGGGCACATGTATAATTAAAATTTGATTGTTTATTTTGACACTTTTTATATTATATAAATATTGTGTATTCTACACCTATGTATATATTAACTATTTATTAAAAATATATTTGTAATATGTGTATAAAATAAAGACCTGACACTCAAAGAAATGTACATTTCAGTTCACTTAAATCCTGGCACTTCGATAAAATTATATTTGTCATCCTTCCTCTTAAGGAAATACTTCAAGAATATGTGATTAAGCTAATGCAATCTAAATTTCTCAGTGAATAGATTTATCTCCAACTTATCACTATTTCAATGTTCTCTATATCACAATATATGAGATCTTCTGTACATAGAAATGAACAAGACACAAGCAGTATAGTACTCTTCATACTAAACGTACTTTTCTTAAGTAGCATTGGCCAGTCTTGTAAGAGAGTGATGCACGTTAAATGTGTTGAGAGCTCAAACGTCCTCCCGTTGGTGTAATGTGTTTGTTTAGAAAGGGAGGGGATGCCAGCTCATGTATCGTCCTCGTCACTTGACCCAGATTCAAAATTACGAGGTCCGTTACCAAAAGCCCTCGAGTAGCTGAAAAGTGCTACGTTAATATTCACTCACTCACCAACTCCCTCATGTCGCGATCTGGAAGCAATATTCTTTGATGTTAAAGTTACAAAAGTTTATTAGACATTTAAGAATCTGTTACATTCCTATTACTTTTCACAGTAAAGAACAAATGTTAAATGTATTATGTCAAAATGTTACAATGATCGTGGTACCTCTTTGATGACAACATTCAAATATTTACGGATTCAGTCTTAAACGTTGTAAATAATTCTGAGCCTCACTATAAAATCTCGATTAATTTGCATTTGAGTGTCTAAAATCTATCCATTATTTGCTCTCTTGTTCCATTATCCAATTGATGAGAGTTACTCATTCTAATTGTGCGACTAATTTTTTCTGAATGTTAAAATAAATCAGCGTGCACTTCCAGAGAATTTTGCTTAGGATATATTGCTTATGTACATGTAAAAAAAGCAAAGTATTATTATTACAATAAGGAGCACTAAAGTATGGGGTTAGGCCAAAACCTTAAATCCTTCACCTCCTTTTTTTTCTCTGCACATTTTTGCTTTTTCTTTGCATTTTTTTAAGTTTTCCACTTTGCTGCCACCCCATAATGGTGAGAAAAATAGAGTGGAAATGAAAAATGATAAAACTGAAAAAAATTACCAAAAACTGTCATTTTTGTCGTTTTTTTTTTAATACTTATCTAACTGACCAATGCTTCAATGTTATTTTTCTAAGCTTGAACTTTCTTATTTTTCAAGGATTTTTTGAGGTTATTCTTACATCCTCCTTATTGCCGCTATAGTTAATTGACTCGGAAATATGTCTTTGATTGAAAACATTAGTTTAACCTTTTTTCAATAATTTCCGTGATAACCGACGCAAAAATTGACTTTTTTCATTTAGATTGCCCATATAATAATCAGTATGAATGTCAGTTCCATATTATTTTTTTTACAAATTGCAGCTGTCACAAACAGTTAATGTAGTCTTATATCTGCATTAAAACAGAATTTTTATTTTTCAAAATATGTTTCGGATGTTATTATTTAATACGAATTGAAATGGAATTTTCAATGGGTAGATTCTCGAATGCGCGCTTGTGGGTCATTAAAGAGGACCTCACATTTCGTATTTCACGAACAACTTTTTTTTATAAATAGAAGATACGAGTTCTTAACTTTTAATATAAATTATTCTTTTCTTTTTACACTTACACTATTATATTCGAATGAAGAATGCACCATCTTCATTATTCTTAATATAAAATTTGGCAGTTTTTGGAATGTGAATATCCATGTACTGTGATGGTAAAATTTCGTATATATATATATTTTGAAATCTTACAAATACCCCTATACGTATACTGATTCTATATTTTCTGAATATTGTTAAATATTCCAAAATACGGAACAACTTACAAAAATATTTTATGTAAAATATAAGTTTTTAATGAACAAAAAAATTATTTTCAAGTTTTCTTGGGGAAGGAAATTGAAATGAAAAATGTAAGGAAAATCATGTTTGTCCAAAGAATGTGTCCTATGTACAACGATAGTTTGAAGTTGTCTGAGGAAACAAAACTAAATTCAACGATTTTTTTTTTAACACAAAAAAAATCCTCACTGTAATCTAATCTATAATTTTACATTTTTTGGCTTATAATGTGAAAAGTAATACCCACACTGTTTGTATGAAAAGCATGCCCAGTCTCTCGAAGCTGTTTTAACAATTTTTTTATTGATTTTTGATTAGTTCTTGAGGTTTATTAAATTCAAGTCGGGATCAAATCTTTTCACTGTTCTTTAAGATTTTGTTTCTTATACCCAGAGAATGCACTTTATATGTTTACTGAAAGACATTATTTTGTCTGTAAACGAAGAAGTTCCTTGCACTAAATAGAAAAATCAGACAAATGAAGTTCACATCATTAAGCGGATTCAAATTATATCATCTTACTTCGTAAAATTACTTTCCAGTTTAATTGTATAATACACTGAATACCTTATGGATACCCCATACATAAGTTTATCTCTGTCAATTATAGCACATCTAATTTCTAAATGAAAACATTAACTATGCAATAGAGTGCGAGTAATATTGATGATATTTTATAGTATGTGTAATATTGCAACGCGCGTGTGTGTCGAAGTGCACTACATTTATTAAATTTATTAATAGCATAATTGGCGATGTTCGTGTCACACAAGTTTGGCTCTTTATCTAATAAAAGAACTATTATATTAATAAGTGTTGTATATTAAATCAAATTTCTTAGATGGAGTACAGAGGAGCATTTTGAATGATATTAAGTGCCTTAAGCGCTGGCCTGTTATTAGACTATAGCTGAAATTTATGTCCCTCACAAATTACTTTTATGTAATTCTACAATGGGATTAATTAAAAGCAGCTGAAGGAAACTTAGAAATCATTAATTCAGAAAGCTTTAGATGGTGTAGTACTTTTCATAAATTTTATTCTACTTCTGTTTACTGAACAATGTTAAAATCCTTATTACTGTTGAATGACCTGGAAGTAAGGTCTTGACCCGAAATGAGTTTCACATTTCCATTATTTTGTATGAATTTTGATTCCAAGACTCTACTGATCCACATAGTAAAGATAATGAGAGAAATATCCGCGTATCGTTATAATTACGTTCGGAAGTACAGGGAAGGTTTATTTGCCTAATAAATATATGTCGTAAATTGAACAAAATAAAAAAGGGAGTATTATTAGGTAGAAATTTTTACCAAGAACTTCAAAGAATTTTATATTAATACAATCCAGCATGACCATCGATAGTTGCTTTGGAATAAGAAGTCTGCTCTTGATTCCCTCCAGAGATTATTATATTCATATTAACTCTTTCTGTAGACATTAATTTTTTTTAATTAGTTGATGCTGTAAATCACTGCAATGTAAAATTCGTTCTTGAGGAATCTGCAGAAAAAGGTGTGACGTTTCGAAAACGAAATTATCATGAAAATGGCCTTATGTGCGCCAGTTCAAAGATATGGGACAGTTTTATGATGGTAATTGAACAAGGATGAGACCTAAAAACAAGAGAGCCTATACTAATGGGGAATCAAAGAAAAACATAAGCAACATTCATACATTCTAGGGCTACCTCCCTCTAAATCTTTACACATAGTCAGTTTTCTAACTCATGAAGATTAGCCTATTAGAAGTGAAATGTTGTTTCGTCCTTAAATGCGATTTTCATAATATATATATATATGTATATATATATATATATATATCGTGTCTATAATATGGTCAAGAATGTTGACAAAAAATTTCTTAAGAACATTTTGATCATTAGGTTTGATTCCTTAATTAATCTGTAATTTAAATGTATTTAGTTGCAGTAGTGCATGTGTGTGAATAACTTTATGAAAAGTCGAATTTAGAACTTTTGTTAGACACCTTGCATATATATATACATGTCTGTGTGTGTGTGTGGTGCCGGCCTCTATCTTCAAGCCACTCCAATAATTCTACTGTGCATGCTTAGGAGTGCCCTCAGTGTTTGGGAGCCTGCCAGTGGTTAGACGCTCTACGACACGGGAAGAGGGACGACGCCATATCGGTAAAGACGAGTAGAAAGACGATGACGCTTCGCGATTGTTATAAGACGTTGACGGACATTTAAGACGAGAAACCTTATATAATGATCTGATGTAAATAAAATGTAAATAATTAAAATGCAATTAATAATAGCCAAAGTGCCATTAATGACCAGTACATATATATAAATATATAAATATATATATATATATATATATATTATTATTATTTCTAATGTGCTGCGAATTGATCATTAACCATTGCAGACCTAGTACATTCCCCGGAAGCTGGTATCACTTTTTAGTGCGGTGCCCTATAGATGGATACCAATCGCCACAGGTAATTTTGACGCCCAGTTTCCTCCCAAGACCTAGGCACCTGAGCTCTGAGGGTGTGAACCTGTACCAGGATTTAATTTTGCCGAGAGCATCCAAGCCAAACAGACACTAGGGATCTTTTACATGCCGAATAATCATACGATATGGCCGCTGTCGATCTTCTGCATCATGAAAATCCACTGACTTGGGCCGGGGTCGAACCCACAACCTTGGGTACAGAAGACCAGTGGCAAACTAACTACGCCACCCAGCCGGACATATATATGTGTGCGTGTGTGTGTAATTGTGTGTGTGTGTGAATAAATTGTAATGCTTGAGACACCAATATTGCATTAGTTTAAATATTCGATCATGTGGATATCTCATAAATGTTAAAGTTATTTTGAAAGAGGACTTAAGAAAATGAAAATTATTTTTATATCAAAATAAAGGAAATTTTAACCTTGTTTAACTAATTTTATTACTATCTCATAACATATGTTTGTATCTGATATATGATATTTTATTGAATCATTTATTTTTGATTTAATATGAATGAAATTAAATGAAAATTTTTCGAAGCTATTTTTTAATGTTTCCAGAAATTTTGTGCATTTTTATCGGAAAGTATTTTCACTAATTTGAGCCATGGAATAGTAAACTATCTGCTTCAAAAAACCAGTCGTATGATTTTATAAATATGCGGATAAGATTGCTAATAATTAAACTTATCTCTTATTTAAAACGAAATATTTTTTACTTTTGAAAATAAATCTATATTTGATTTAAATTGTACAAATATACGAGAATTTTCGATAGAAATATTAAAATACAAAGTGATCGTAAGGTCTTACATTAATTGAATTAATTATTAAAATAGCATTTTAAAAAATTTTTGGATTAATACTGTTTTATAATATTGATTATTTATTTCTTTTTATATCTAGTTATTTAAGTCCACACAGATATATTAAAATTTAACTGTGTGTATCAAAACATGAAATTTTAAAAAATTTAGTTAAACCTCAAGATATCAAATTTTAATTTTTACTTTTCCTTATTTGCTTTAGTTTTTTAGTAAATTCTTTAAAACTAGCTCTAATAATTCTCAGGTAGTTTAAAAATTTACACGCTATTTTTTGTTTGATTATGGGGAATAAAGAAATAAAGTTGCTTCTTCAGTGCTCTCCAAACACTCTGTCCAGTTTTCATTTTCGATGTTCATTTAGCTTGTTTTGAAAGTATTCACATATATTGTGTTACCTATTTCAGTACGATGTTTCATCTCATATAATATATATATTCTTACTAGAACATAGTTCACATAGATAAAGAAAGTATATATATATATTTTCAAAAAGAAAAAAATAATTATTTTTTCTCTCAACCTATTCTCAAACTTTACTTTATAAATTCAACTTTTATTTGTATGAAAAGTATATTAACTATATAAATAAAATAAAATAGACTGTAATGCAGCGTTTTTCAAACTGTGGGGCGCGCCTCCCTAGGGGGATTCAATACGTTGCTATTTTTTGTAAGGGGGCGCGATCAAAATTATGATTGAAAACTGGGTCGCAAGTATAGAAAGTTTGAGAAACACTGGGTTATACACATAAAAAATCTCTTAAATACAATAATTAATATTAATAGCGAACGTAATCGTTACTTCAGTAGCAAATAAAATTTGAAGTATATGTATATATATCTATATATAAATATTTATCTATCTTCTCTCTCTCTCTTTCTCTCTATTAATATATTAGGTTGGGGAAAAATGAATCCATTATTTTTGCATGAAAATCAAGACTTTATTTAACATGCTTTCGATTGTCCGATTTGAGTCAAATATGCCCCGTTTTGTTGTATAATTTGCTGATATTTTAAAGCTAGTTTCATAATGCTTCTTTCATGGAAGTCTTGACCCTTATTGGCGAAAACATCTAGTTATCGATTTTTACAATCTCTTGATCCCAATTTCTTATAACTCATGAAGTTTTACAATGCAAGAAAAAGGTGGTAATCGCTTGGTGCCAGGTTCGGATTATAGGGTAGATGTATTAAAACTTCCCAACCAAGCTCCCAGAGGTTCTGGCGAGTCACTACAGAAGTGTGTGGCCTGGCCTCTTGTCCTGATGGAACACAACACCTCTTCTGTTGGCCAATTCTCGCCATTTCTGGTCAATTGCTAGCTTCAAACGGTCCAGTTGTTGACAGTAGAGATCTTAATTTAATGTTTGGTTATGCGGAAGCAACTCCTAATAAATGATTTTTTTCCAGTCCCACCAAATACACAGAACTTTCCTGGCCGTTAGTCCTGGTTTGGCAATCGTTTGAGCTGCTTCACCGCACTTCGACTACAACCGGTTTCGCACAATATTGTCGTATGGGACCCATTTCTCATCCCCAGTAACTATCCTTTAAGAAAAGGATCGATTTCATTCCGTTTGGCCAAGGCTTCGCAGATGGAAATTCGATCCATCATGTTTTTTGGTGTTAATTGGTGTGGCACCCAAACATCGAGCTTCTTTTTGAATCCAACTTTGAGCAAATGGGTTAAAACTGTTTTATGGTTAATTTTTAGCTCCTGAACGATGATACGACTACTAACATGCCCGCCAACTTCGATTATTTCTATGATTTTATCGACATTTTTGAAAACGGGCCTGCCTGTGTGAAATGCATCTTTAACATCAAATATACTTGAACGGAATCGACGAAACCAAAATTGCACGTAATTAGCTGTTATAGTATCGACACCTTAAATACCATTCGCATTTTCAGCCACCTTTATTACAATTTTGTCTTTATCAAAGAAAAACTGTAAAATGTACCGAATTTTCTCTTTGTTGACTTCCATTTTTTACACCCTGTAACTCACAACTGAATGAACCAAACAAAAAAAAAGAAAAAGAACTTGTTTAGCGTGAAATGTCATCTTAACAACGAGCATAAATTTTAAATTGTTTGATCGATACTTCACGAGATATCGACATTACTGCCATCTACCGAAAAAATAATGAATTTCTTTTTCCCCAACCTAATATTAGTAGCAGCATTAGATAAATAATTGATTCAGCTTCGACTAATTAATTTTTAAATGCATGTGAGTCAGTAAACGAATATTAAACTTAGTAATTATTTTTTTAATGACAATTTCTTTTCTACATTTTTAATTCACAAAATCTTTATTTGTAACATTTTTTCCCTGCCATTAAGAATTTTTACTGTTCATGCTAAATGTGATAAATTTCATTTAAAAAATATTACAGCTTTTAACTTAGGGAAAGATTTTTCTTCTGTGTTTATGATAAAGTTGAAAATAGCAAAAATTGTGGCGGTAACAGCATCTTCAAAATAAAGATAGTGAAATATATTTGTAATAACTTCTCATTTATTTTCAAAACTACTACTCGAATCAATCAATACAAATATAACTATCTTGATCAAACACAGATTATCATGATAAAACACAATTATCGAATAAACACAGCCCTCCGTGTTAAAACAGTTAAATACATAAATAAGTCCATATTAGACGGCTTCCTAGCAAACTGTGAAAACTCCACTTTAACTGAATATGAAGGTTAAAACACACATGTGCATCAACAACATTAGCAACAAAAAAAAATAATGATAATAAGGATACACCATGAACAGTGGCGCATACAAGGGGGGGTCCTAGGGGTCCGGACCCCCCAAATCCGTCATTGTTTTTTAATTTTTTTTATTGATTATAAATCTAAGTATGTAATTCGTAAAATTTAATTAAGTATTTGTTATTAATGATTAATTTTATTAATTAATGCTAATTATTTATTCAATAATTAGTTTTTTACTGTGTTTTGTTCCCGAAAATCGATAAAATCAAAAGGAGCAAAATACAAAAATGGTGAACTTTCGACCCCGGAAACCCCCACCCGCCCTTGAAAAATTTCTGTGTGCGCTACTGACCATGAATTACCAATCTTCAACCCAAATGTGAGGATTGATTTCACCTCCACCACACCATGTCCGATCTCAGTGTTTTATTGGGGGGGGGGGGACAAATGTCCAGTTCCATTCCTTTCTTCAGTTTCCGAAAGTACTCTCCACCCGCGTTGGGTCAAAGACCCCAGGGTCTGAGGGTCGGGTTTCAACCCTAACCTTTCATACAGCCGTCCCGAGAGATGTCGTGTGTTCTCAATTTAAGTCGAACTCATTTCCTCATCTTGACTTTCACTGACTTTCGAATCCCTCTTTCTCGCAATGATGGCCGCACCTTCATAATACCAATTCGCTTGAATGCTTGCTTGCTTCATCCGACAGTTTTCAAGCAATTTTTCCTATTCCTCTTTTATTCAGCGAATATTCCCGCCTAAAACTCCAGTGCTGGGGTATAAGTACAATGTTGCTTGAGGCTTAAGGCAATTTTGGCTTTTCTTTAATTTCATACGTCTCATCCTCGGCATAAATTAGTGGTACATTATTATAAAGTTTGGAAACCAATAATATAACAAATAAGAAAATTATTAAGTCCTTAGTACAACCCAGAGAATGACAAACAGTATATTCAAATAATGCATTTTTTCCCTTTAGGAAGGAAAAAAAGAAGATAGTAAAAAAACATCGAGTGCACTACTATTATTCTCAGAAAAAAAAACTCTCCCCATTACAGCTACCTAGAAAAAAAAAAGAGTAACAATTGCTATCCGGTACGACCGGTATAACAATCATACTACGTAATTCTCCCATAATCCGTCGAAAAAAATGTTTGTGAAGCAAGTTGGCTCGCCATAAACTTATCTATCTCGATCACATTAAGAAAATTTAAATCTCTTTTCCATCGTACACTTTTCTTAAAATATTATTTTAAATGTTCACTTGACATATTTTATTCCTTTATCTCAAAATGTCTGTTTTTACAGCTTTAGATGTTACATTTTTCCCTGTGCCACTCTTATCTATATATATATTCTCTTTGATCCTTATACCCAAAACCCCTCTAGTAGCTAAACAGCGCGACGTTAATATTCACTCACTTGATCCTAAAACATCACATGAATCATCCGCGATCCAATTTATTCAAGATAAGGATTTATTCAGCGATTATATTTTTAGACCTTAACAACGGGGTTTAACTCTAACTTGTTATTAGAATAAAATATACCATAATATTTTTTGTTAGTAAAAATGTGTAATATAGAATAGTTCCTAAAACTCGACCATATTTGGACAGAAAGGTGGCCGAGTTCGTGAAAATGCCAGATTATCGAGAATGGGATATAAAAAAGTAAGTGCTTCTTCAGAAAATATTGCACTGCCCTGGTACCTATTGTTTCTTTGAGAATACAACAGAAAATAGACTCTCCAAATATCCTTAAGCAAAGAAAAAGTACGCTATTTATAAAGGCATAGAGTATTTATACTACATGAAAATGAAAATGAATGAATACATAGTATACGTTAATTTACTTGATCAGACACATCTCACAAAAATGCTTTATGAAGGCATAAAGCTGTTTATAACAGAGTTTCTCAAACTGTGGGGCACTCCCACCACTTGGGGGGACGTGATAACTCTACGAGGGGGTCGCGAGCAGATCGGAATGTCTAATACAAAACATAATTTTAAAAAAATTACTTACTGAAAGTAAACAAAATACATTCTGTCATAATAAAAAATAAAATGCATATTTACACTGATATAATATACTTATAAATGTATCAATATTTCATTATGTATTTGATAATTAATTTAACAATACTAATTTAATAACAAGTTTAATAATTGCCAAGGACCCCATGGTCTTGACATGTATAAAAATAAAAACAAAATGTAACACTTATCTTAATAATTTGTTCAGTTTATAATTAATTCCTTAACTACCGATTAAAAGTTACGTTGTTTGCTCCCAGTGCCACCACAAACACCCTCAAGGTCATTTTATTGCATTTCAAAGCCTTCGAAATAATTTTATGGATAGCAATGCACAGAAAAGATCATACTTCGGAAAGACGTCGGGGAAAATAACATTTAATCGAGTGAGACGTTTATATACGCCGGTGACACACTTAAGAAGTTTAAGTCATGTTTTAGCTTTAGCATCAAAGTATAGAATAATTGAATTGAATACATTTTTATTGTATGGAGAGGGGGGAATTGAATATTGGGTCGCAAGTATTGACAGTTTGAGTAGCACTGCTGTAATGCCTTTTTAATTCAATTTCATTTCAGCCTGTGTGTATACATTTATACCTAATTTAATTATCCATGAAATCTCTCTGTATAATACTATAAACAAATAGTATATATTGTAGGACATTAAAACATATCTAAGATCATACAACACCAATTTTTATTTGATGTCAGCAGTGGTACTTTTCGGCATGAACTCAAAAAGCCAGTGGAATGATGGAGAAATCATAATATACATATGGCCATTTACTTATGTACCGTAGTTCACGAAAATTTTATTGAGGAGATTTTGAATCTTGAGTGTGTTTTAATGGAGTCCCAAATGTATTATAGGAAATTGATATCAGGTGTCATAAATGATCAATGACTTCAGAGTTTCCATGATTCATTCGGATTCTGTTCGAGAGCGATAAACGATACATAATTTTGTTCGACGAGTTCTCCAGTGGACTGAGGCAAATAATTGGATAAGTAACATTACTTCTATGCTCACAAAATACAATTTACAGACTTATTCTTCCTGCACAATAAATATGCAAAAAGTGTAAAGAAATGCTTCATTTGTTAAAGATAAGAGTAGTTCTCAAAATACATAACCCTAAAAACAGTAGTCACATCAAAAGTTGACCAGATATTTTTGCCGTATTTACTATTTTACTCAAGAAAGAAGATGTATAATTGAATTTTTTAAGGATTTTTTAAAATTAAGCTGGTTTTTGGATGAAGTTTTCAATATGATTTATATTTGTTTTTTTTTTCAATATGTTTTCAATACCATATCGATTATGAATATATACCTCCAGTGACAGGATAACCACTACTCTCGACCAAATACGCTATACACCGCCCGTAAAAATTTTTAAAACAGTAATATAAACGTTTTCAATTTCAGTGATTTAAATAAATTCAGTTAAAATACATGCAAAACCATTTTTTGCGCATGCAGAAGTTTACAGTAAAATTTGAATGTTTCTTTTGCATAAGCAATGTATAGTCTTAAGAATTTATTTGGATTCAAAAACTTTTACATGCACAAAAAAATTTGCCCTAATACGAATTTGTAAATTTATTTTAATATAATTTGTTTTATTTTATCATTCTCAAATTAAAAATGAAACAAAAAATGCAATCGCGGCATATTTACGGCACTGAAAGACATATAAAGTATATATTTTTTTAAATTGTGCTGCTCCACTTTTTTTTAACTGTAAAATGATTCATTCAAGAAAAAAATTTATATAACATGCT
>BMAV01013818.1:13315-31305 GCA_019973955.1 Trichonephila inaurata madagascariensis | reverse complement strand
TATTGTCCATTGTTATACACTAATATAACAATATAAAAGTAAGTGACTTTTAACTCTCAATTGGTTACGTAAAATTTAAAAATGAACATTTCTTTAAAATTTGCAGAAATTAACTAACTGAATTTATACCAAATTATATGTACACATGTACCGCGTTGTTTAATATAACTTAAAAATCTTTTGGGCAATTAAAAGTTTATAGAAAAGTATATTTCTGTACCTTTTGGAATTCATTAAATTTACATTCAAGAGTCAAAAATAAAATGCAGAATAATTTTGTATAGAATTGATTACCTTACAAGAGTGCTTCTCAAACTTTCGATTCTTGCGACCCAATTTTCAGTCATATAATTTCCATCGCGCCCCCCTTTCTCCATACAATAACAATGTATTGAATTCGGTAATACTATGCTTTCATGCTAACGCTACAATACGACTTTAACCTCTTCCCACTGACGTATATAAACGTCTTGGTCAGGCAATGTATTAATTGGTCCGGACGTATATATACGTCTTTCCGAAGTACGATCTTTTCTGTGAACTTCCATCCATAGAACTATTCCGAAGGCTTTGTAATGCAATAAAATTAACTTGACAGTGTTGGCGAAGGATTTACGTATTTCAGAGTATTTGCTTCCTTATTCCTCTTTTATCCCCCCTTCCTCCAATACATCTCATACGCGCGCCTGCATGATAAAACAGTGGCATTGAGGAGTGAATGGTATAACTTTTAAAGTCGGCAGTTAAGGGATTAATTATAAGCCGTACAAATTATCAAGACAAGTGTTAATTTTTGTATATAATTGTATGTATGACAAGCCCATGGAGTCACTGGTAATTTTTAAACTTGCTCTTAACTTAAAATTGTTCAATTATAAAATACACTGTGAAGTACTGATACATTTATAAGTGTATTATATTAGTATAAATGTGTACTTTTTTTTATTATGCAGAACGTATTTTGTTAGTTTACTTTCAGCAAATTAATAATTTTTTTAAACAATCTTTTGTTTTCGACTTTTTCATATCTTCTCTCTTGTAGAGTTATCACGCCCCCCTAGGGGGATGCGCCCCACAGTTTGAGAAACGCTGCCTTACAAAAATACTCAATAAACTTTTATCATCAAATATAAATAAATATATATATATATCGCCTTACATACGTGATGAAAACTTCGTGAACATTATTTATCTTTCATACTGAGTGCTAGAAAATAAATTTTATTCAAGAATGATATTAAAGGGAGCGAAAAGATTAGTATCGGCACCTTGATTTGGTGCGCAGTCGTATAATACGTCTACGAGAAAGAGGAGTTTCTTTCAGTAATATTGCAGAAAGACTCTGTAGGAATTATTCAGTGTGTTTTAATGTCGGCCACAAAAGTAATAAGAAAATACTACTTCAAGTAGACATGGTCCAGCCTCGTACGGGATATTAAAAAGAAGGAACGCGTGAAGCATGGTTGTGGAGCATTTGAAGGAGAAACTGTTTCTGTTGACATCACATTAACACAAATAAAAAACAAAATCAAGAGGATTCATCGAGGGACAGCTTCGAGCAAGATGGCTAACAGTGTATGTCTCTAACTTTAAATCACTGTCATCTGTTGCGCCAGTGGCGTCCAGATAGGGTTCATTAGAGGGTGTAGGGAACATACACCTACCAATTGATGAGCTCTAAGTAGAAACCCGTTAATGTCTTGGTACCAGTGATGGTTGAATGTTTGTCAGAAGGGGGCTTGGTAAACATTTGGAACCTTACTGTCCGTGCTGTATACACACTGGCCAACCTTTTGATTTATGGTTTGGGAAGTGATTTCTACGAGAGCCTCAGCCCTTTCGCGTTGTTTAAGCAAACTTTCATCAATTTAGTTCTTAAATCATAGCAATACCCTAACAATAAGAAAAATATAGAAAATATTTTTTGGCTCATATACGTGGGGAACTTGTCGCAAAATTAAAGACCTAAAAATCAATTAGTTATTAAGATATTTCAAATTTTCTGAGTTTAGATTTTAGTTTCGGTTTCGTTTTAAAGCAGCTTTGCCTTTTTAACTTTAATTAATTGAAAATATTTTTGAACACAATCCATTTTTTTTACAGTGAAATGACTATTAACTGCAAATTTTGCGTTATTAAATTCATTTCTTTTTTCTTATGTTTGGAAATCTTTGAGTTCTCCCTTAGTTACTAAATAAGGAATGATTTCAAAACCCCTATTTATTTTTAAACATAGATTATATAACTTAAAAGAGCTTTTTACTCTGTCTTCATTAATTTTTTTGCTGTTGAGAAAATGCCCCGTCAAAAACTTACTCTGGTTGCTATGAGAAATAATGTATGGAAAAAATGGAATGCAACTGAAAATTATAAATTTAAAAAATTTAGCCTTCAACTTACCACAATACAAATAATTTAAAAAAAAAATATTTCAGAAAGAGCTGAACATTTCCATTATGTATAAAACTATATTATTGACAAATATATTGTATACATTACACTACAGTACTATACATGTACAAGTACTACATTAATATACTATAGTGCTACATTTTAAAGTCACGCTATAAACAATTAAATATGCTTAACTGCCCTGTTTTAAAACAGAAAAAAAATTAGATATTATTCACAAATTTGGTGATTTCTAGCTTAATTTTGTATCATCATTAATGTGTGTATAAATGTTTTGTGTTTAAAATTCTTGTAAAAATATTACTTTAAGATAAAGCTGAACAATCTGTCGTCGTAACAAATGCTATCGCAAAATTAAGCAAAAACATATTTTAAATTAAAAAAAAAATTTCTGTCATAATTAATCAAAGTAGTGTTTTGATGTAGGACATAAGAAGGAAAATATAACATATTAAAAAATTAGAGCTTTACACACGCTATTAGTTTTGATTTTATGCCTTTACAAACTTAAAATGAGTTTTTCTCTTACCATTCATTTTGAAGATATAAGTGTTTTATAGACAAAAAGGGAGTGTTTTTCAAACTGCGAGGTGTGTCCCCCCGGGGGGTATGGTATCCTTACATGGGGTGCGCGAGCATATCAAAAAATCGAAAAACAAAACATTTTTTAAAAAAAAAATAATTTATTTACGGTAACAAAGCAAAACAAAATATATTCTGACATAAAAAATAAAATGCATATTTACATTGATATAATACACTTATCAATGTATCAGTACTGCATAATGTGTTTGATAAGTGATTTAACAATACTGATATAAGAACAATTTTATAATTACCAGTGACTCCATGAGCTTATCATGTATAATATTATATACAAAATTTTATACTTATTGGATTTTTTTTACGGTTTATAACTAAAGTCGCATCGTAGCTTTAGTGTCAAAGTACATTATTGTTGCATTTCGTACATTTTTACTGTGCGAAGATGGACGCAATAAAAATTATCATTAAAAATTTGGTCGCAAATATTGAAAGTTTCAGAAGCACTGCAATAAGGCATTTTCTTATGTTCCAGATAGAGTCTTGAAATTTTTTGTAAATTCTCCCAATTATATGTTCTCTGAAGGTTTGTATGGATTTAGGTCTAAGAGGTCTAGTCATTTTTAAGAGACCTTAAATTAAATATTTTCAAAAAAGTCGGGTTTTTTTTCTAGATTTAGCTATAAAAACTATTGTTTAAATTCAACAAGAGAAGAAACAGATTTTCGTTCCCATTCTAACTTTTGTTTCCAATAATCTAAGAAACATAAATCACTTAAAGTAATTACTTTTTTTTTAATTTAGCATTTTATTAAAATTTTAAAAAGTTCAAAGATGTTTAATTTTTTTTAATTATGAAATAATGGCTTGTCAAACTGACTCTATTTTCAAAAGCTATTTTTTTAATGTAATCTTAATATAAAAAATAAATTATTTTTACTGTTACTGTCTCTTAAAATAACTGTTTGAAAAAGAAAAGATTGAGTAGCATAACAGAAAATTATGCCATTACAAGTTCGGTATGCAAAGCAAAAGTTAAGCTAATTTGTACGAGTATTTATTTTTTATAAAAAAATATATTGATAATTATTTATATATAAAGGGACTTTATTTCATCAGTTAAAATATTAAGTTTATATCTAAGATTTATTTTTGCCCTGATTTCATTAGCAATTGTCAAATTCACAATTAGCATACCCAGATGTAATCTTCAAATATCATGCATTATAAATTAAATAAACTGTACTGAACTCAGTGGTGATACCGCCTATGAGGGCTAAGACCTACTACTGTGTCGATATCACTTTATAAAATAAATAGCAATATATTTTTCTAGGAACGATGACTTTAATTGTACAATAATACCAATATATATATATATATATTGGAATATGAGTATTAGTTATTTACAAAAAAAAATACGCAACACTAGTTTATTGTGTGAATATAGGGCATAATTAATTCTGGGAATTTTAATAAACACATTCTAAAAATAAAAATAACACTAAAAAAAGTAACTGCTCTTTAAAACATGATTATCCAATAAGATGTTTTAAATCATAAATTTAAAGTAACTTCATCGTTATTTTTAATTAATTTAGATCTAAATCCAAATTATTTAGTTAACCATCAATGTCATTACTGGTTACTTTAGTTGGAATTATCCGAATGTTTGATAGAGGTTTTTTAAAAACATTAAATAAAACTATAAATATGTATATACATTCGAGTATATACATGCAAAACTATTGGGATATAAGATTTCCGAACTGATACATTGGACGAGGTCATCATGTGCTTTGACCACCTTGCTTCGTATGTATTTTGGGGGAGGAAAACTTAAGACTCGTGTGCATGAGAATACTTTAGAGAGCTATATGCCTGGAGAGTTTCATAAAGTTTTCAATCCTTTTATCGACGTTGTACTGCGTGCATTGCTACTACCGGGCATTGTTTTGGAAATTTATTGAAATCACATGTTATTAAACTTGCTTTTGTAACTTAATCGTTCTTCTGATTTTTTATCTCTTTTAATAACATCACTTTTGTTGCCTTCTCGTACCTTTGCTTTTCAATTCAGACTATTTATACTTATGATGATTGTTGTTTGCTTAAAAGTGTAGTTTCATCTATTACAGTTTCCTGCTTCTTTTATAAAACATCCTGTGTATATACATATATCAATACATAAGGCTACATGTATACTATTAAATATGATTCTTTTCAGAATATTTATTTTAAAATAAATTTCATTTTTTTGTGTGTGTTTGTGTAAGAAATCCAAATAACATAATGTGAAGAATTAAACATGGGAAAATGTTATAGAATATTTAATACCGAAACTTATATATATATATGTAAGGATAATTAAATTAGATTAAAAATTAAGTTCCCTATCTAGTAATTCACTTTTATATTACCGCCTCACCTCTTCAAGTATCAAACTAATGACCCATTTATTTCTTCCGAACATATGGCCTAGCCAATAAACATGTCTAATTCCAGATCGTTATATTTAATAGCCCTATATGTCAGCATTAACTTTCAAGAGCACTCATGAACACCACGATGGGTGTTTTAATTGTTTAATCCACTTAAGAGTACTCGGTGGCGTTCTTTTTTTTCTCTCTGCATCTTGCTTCAGATGAGGTCTAACTTTGTTCAAATAAAGACCTTTTTTAAAACTAAGTCTCTGTTTCTGACTCTTAAATCAATACAGAAATAAAGCCGGCAGGATTCCTGAAAACGCATTTCAGAATTTAAACTTAAAAGTATTCTTAAAATCATCTTAAAATTAAAACGAACGCCAACGACCATAATAAATGCTATGGAGAATTTGACGGAACACTGACGGCGCTCGATATATCTTCGGTGAAGACATCAGGTTGCCGAAATTGAAAAACATGCTCGTAACCCCGGGAAGAACACTGCTCTTTACCGCCGAAAAATATTTCTGCCTTTGCGAAGAGGCCCACCAGTTTGTCGCGAGTGAAAGAAACAACGTTCTAATGGCGAAAAAAAAAGAGAGAAGAAGCGTGAATCCAATATCCCTGTGAAGACAGACATAATTCCTTCCGCCAGAGAAAATAAAAAAAAATCTTCTTCAAATGAAAGTCTGCATGGTAATACCGTGAATTTTACCACTATCGATTTACAATAGTGGAGTACCAACATCGAAAGAAAAATAAATAAATAAAATATTACTAGTGGAAATCACAACTGACAACATCTGGATTACCGCTCACCAAGGGTTTCTGCAGCTACGAAGTGGAGGTCAGTTAAATTATATATTTCCAATTTTATTAACATTGAAGTGACTGAGTTTTGATGAACAGTATTTTAAGAAAAGGAGAAGAATATATAATACGATATGATATTTAATTTTTATAATATGGTTGTGTTATAAATCAGATATTCTTGATATTTTAACTGAGAAAAAAAAGTGTATAGGTTTCGTCATACAAAATTTTGAGAACTTTTAATATACTTCTCATAATTTTATTTTAGGATGTCGAACGAATTAACATTTATGATAGAAATTGGTGTTTTAAAGTTGAAAGATATAAATTAAGTTTTTAGAAAATTTACTAATGTACTAATACTAGTGATATTGATTTTTATAAGAAAAAGAAAAGTCAAGTCACGTTGCATTATTTTTTCTCCACTGAATTGTATTCTTTTGTTAATTATTTTATCCAGCAGTAACATTATTGCATGTCATTTAAATTTTTTTCATTTTGAAAATTGTGTGTTCTGATATACCGGCCATATATCAATATTCACTATTTCTCGAAATTTTCTTCTTATCTAAATTTAAAATTAATTTAATAACTTGAAGCTTATTTTTGGATATTGTACATTTTATAATGAAGAATACAATCATTCTAATTTTCTATATGTCTTGAAACATTAAGAGAACAAACGTGTTTAGTTTGATATGTACACCTCGTATTGTTTTCTTATTAGCATCCCTGAACATCTGTGATTTGATCACGCAGATCTCTCAAAGAGATGTGTTCTAAAATAAGTGGTGTGATACAGTTTATATTAGTGAATGTGTGTAAGAGAAAGTAAAGAATTTTGTCTATGAAACAAATACTTAGAAGGTTACGGAGATATTCAAAATATTGTATGCGATATTGTGTGTTAAGTTACAATGAATAGTGTGAAAATTTTACATAAGTACTAAAGGTGATGATAGAAGAGAGTCCACATTTCCGGCTTACAATTATTTAGAGCTCTTTTAATCTTATAATTCTTATATTCTTTTATTCCTATATTCTTATAATTTTTATACTTTTTTTTATATTCTTATAGTTTATAACGCATATGAAATAAAATATTGTTTATTGTGTTGAATAGTGCATTTAAGTTGTTGTACACCGTTTTCATATTATTAATAATTTCATTTTATTAGTGTCTATATTTTTTTTATCTTTTTAAAAAATGTATGTCATGTATACAAAAAAAATTTAGAGTAGATTTTTATACAAAATTAGTATTTTAATATTTGTATGATACCATGTATTTTTATGTCTACTATCTTATTGTTTGATATGATATTATTTTCCAAAATAATTTTTTTTGAAAACATTATCTGCTAGCTATAATATGAATCTATTATTATGAAGGAATAGGAGGAAACGCGAGCTCTTATTCTGGATGTTGAATAAATTTGAACAAGCTAATCTTCATTTATATGTACGGAAATTCATTTTTATCAATTAATATTTTGGAAGTGTCATTACTGTGTTTGTTGTTATAGTTTCGTTTATTTTAGAGCATTTGGATTTTAGTATTTTCCTTTTTACTTTTAAATATTTCTACTGAGTGTAATATGCGTTTCCAAATGATGTTATGTATTGTTTTCTATATGTTGAAAATTGATTAAGTTTGTAAAGAGAGAAAAACGACTCTCTTTTAAAATTGGGGGAAGGCAAATGTAAGAATAATTAAATTAGATTAAAAATTAAATTCCCTATCTAGTAATTCACTTTTATATTACCACCTCACCTCTTCAAGTATCAAACTAATGACCCATTTATTTCTTCCCAACATATGGCCTAGTCAATAAACATGTCTAATTCCAGATCGTTATATTTAATAGCCCTATATGTCAGCATTAACTTTCAAGAGCACTTATGGACGCCGCGATCGGTGTTTTAAGTGTTTAACCCACTTAAGAGTATTCGGTGGCGTTCTTTTTTTTCTCTCTTGGCATCTTGCTTCAGATGAGGTCTAACTTTGATCAAATAAAGACCTTTTTTTAAAATTAAGTCTGTTTCTGACTCTAAAATCATGTCATATATATATATATATATATATGTGTGTGTGTTTGTTTCATTGCACATTCATCCCGAAAAATATTTTTTAAGAATCTTTGAGATTTAAAATAATGCAATATAAATACGCATCATTTCACTATACATACTACACATACATGCGTACAATTCATCATTTCATTATACATATATATGCCCTAAACATACGTATACATGTATCTTCATTATGAGTTTTAGATGTAGTTTTCAGACGTTTTAACTCCACACAGTCACAAATAAAAGACATTCCATAATTTTTAAGTTGAATAACATTTCATATAAATCGAAGTTTTACACTTAAGGCAAAAATGACGAACATATTTGATTTGTTAAATAAAGTGCAACTCACTGCACTCACTGCAACTCACTGCAACTCAGCCTGACCTTTTATTTTAACAATAATTAATCAAAATTGTAGTATTCCACATTTCACAAGCAGCAGTTTTGTGAATATTCAAAATTAAACTTAAAATATTGAAACAGTTTTCTATATTTTTAAACATTAACAAATACATATATCAATAATTTAAAATACTCTGAAGTTACTTCATACTATTTCTCAAAACATGTTTCGCGATTCTATAAGGATGATTCACTCAAAGTATTTAAAATTGAAACGAGTTTTTTATTGCGCTGAAATAGGATACATAAATTATATCTACATATTTTTTACCATAAAATAAATTTCTCTTGCCTTGAGCTACTATGGAAATTATTTTTTTGCTCCTAGAAAAACTTGTTTGAATAAATATTTTTTTTCATTTTTTCTGCTAGAGCATTTTCGCTAGTTTGTTTCATGTTGACACGCATATCACCTTTAAATTATTCATGGTATTTTCAGAATTCACAGCCCTCCGTTTGAAAAGCAATGTTTTCAATAATGGTAATCACTGTGCTATTTTTAAAACTTTTTTAATTATGTTTATACTAAGACGTCGATGGATCTTATCTTACATTTTAAGATGATTGTATATTAAAAACGGAGTAAAGGATACATTAATTGGAAAAATCTTCTCAAAAAACATTGTACATTTACCCAAGGTTTAATTTTTCATTTTTAATCAGAAATTGTAAAGTCAGGGAAAGAAGTAAACAATTTATTTTTCTTAGTTTTATTTGGAATCTTTTTTTATTTATAGATTTATTTTCTAGTCAGTTCAATAAAATACACAGAGAAAATGTGTGTGCTTTGGAATTCGCAATAAACGGTGGTTTTATTATTTTTTACTTTCTCAGGAGTCGTATATTTTTTAAAGAAAAATCGGACAGATAATATTTTTATCGAAGATATAATGTTTGATGAGTCATCAAGACATGCGATGACCTGGGAATTTGATTTAGTTTTTATTTCATTTTCTTCAGAAGGCAAATACCTCACATGTTGAATTTTCGATAAACATGTATTTGGCAAGCATTTCAAAAAAATGAAGTACTCTGTGCATTGATCAAATATGACGGAAAACGATATTAAGGACTTTACGGGCGTTCTTTGTGTGTAAAAAATAGCACCTAAAGATAGAAAAACTGCAAAAGTTTTATTTCATATCATAATCGTTAAAATATTTGTGTATTTTGTTACCAAATCTTACGTAGAAAGTTAATAAAACACGCCCTTATCAGTAAAAAGGCTAAAAACATTGAATATTTGGCGGAAATCTTTTTTAGATCTATAACATTTAACAGCTGCTTTAAATTTAGTATCATTAAAAATGCATTTTTGAAAAAAAAAAAGTAATTTACATATTTCAATGCATATATTCCGAATAAATTTTAAGAATGCAGCAATCATTAAAATATTGAAGCATTATTTAATTTGAAGATACTGAAAGCGTTAAAAAATATTTTTAAAATACAATATTTATTCGAATACAAGCCGCCATATATTCTAAGCCACATCCCAAACTCTCAACACATTTTTCTGAAAAAATATAAAAACTTCTCGAGATATCTGAATTTAAAATACCCAAAAAAAATATTAATATATGTAGTGAATAATTAATTTGTTTTAGCAGTATTAAAAACTTATGTACATTCATGAATCTGTAATTGCTCTAACTGTCATCACCATATTCAATATCCTCCCTCTAACGAATTTTTCCGACTTCAATTATAAGCTACATCCAGTTTTCAGTAGCATTAACAATGGAAAAAAAACTGCATCATAGATTGGAATATGGTATTTGATATTATATAGCTTTATGAATTCATTTTGATTATATCTGCTTCAAAATTTAAAAAGTACTATTTTAGTTTGATTGAGTTATTTGTCGTTTTTAAGTATGTAATGTATGTAGATATTTATGCATGTGTGATTTTTTCAAACTCCTATTTAAAGCATATAGATGCATAAATAGAAACAATTATATATAAGTAAATAATGATACACACACACACACAGATAATGTCTGATAAATAATGGTTTTATTCATATATTTTTCTTAAATTTCGGAGTTATTTTCAAAAAAAAAAAAAAATTCTGATTCAGAACTGCAATCAGATTCCTTCATTTATTGTAAACATTTCTCATTATAGCATTGATTTTGCTTCCATGTAAAAGGGAATATTATTTAAATCATTCAACAGAAATTTGATTCAAATTGAATTCGTTCAGAAGTCTTTTAAAATTTCCTGTTTAAAAAAAATGAAAATCTTCAAGGAAATTAAAGCACTTATTTTAAGGACAATGAAATCCTATATCTCCCTGAAATCCTATTTCTTTCAAAATTTGTTATATAAAATAAAGCTAGGGAGAATTTTCTGTAAATATTTAGCTGTCACACTCGAACATTTTGAACTTGTTTGAATTCATTGAAATTGATGGGATTTGAAAAATAAAAATGATATATTTACCTAGTTATGACTGGTTGCGAATATAAATGTTCAATAAAATCAACAATTTAATTATGTTTTTAAATCTTATTGTTTAATTTTTTTGAGTAATTGGAGCCTTCTTCTAGGTAAGATAAATTAAAATTTCACATAATTAAAATAGTCCAAACTAATTTGTATACAAACCTTAATACTCTATTCTACAAAAATCGACAGCTCAAATGGATTAAGGTTTTTGTATTCAAGTGCGAAGGCAACGTCAATATTTCTGATTCACTAGTACTCGGAAATATTTTTGATTTTAAGGAAAAATTAGGCGTATTACTTTTAGATAAGACGAACCAATTTAAAAATATAATTTCCTGGAAAGAAGCTTTAAAAAACTTATCTACAAGTAAAAAATATAATGTTATGATATTTTCATAACTGACTTATTTTGTTTCTGTAGTATATCAAAACAGTTTCCTCAATTGATTGCATATATTTGTTTGTTTTGTTGTAAATATCTAAGTATTATTCATAGCTGAGTGTTTTTTTATTTGAAAACAAATTTATAAATTTTCATTAGAGAAATAAATAATGCGTTAATTATGTTCAATTCACTACATCATACTACACATAAGGTATAGCTTCTTAACTTATCAATGTATGTTGTGTAAAATTTCGGCAAGTGAGCTTTTAGCTCATACGCTCATCTAAACTGGCAGTGTTAGAAATTACGTGGTACGCTACCAATACTTTAAAGCATCATTAATGTGAAACTTTTACCTTATAAAGAAAGTTGTTTTCATTTTACAACTAATCTGATTCACATTTATTGCAATACTTGGCTTTTGAATGAATAAAAATTTAAAATACTATTTATAAAAAAGACAATTTTGATTCCAAAATTATTGTTTTTTTACGTCACTCATGCAAATGTGGTTCATGAAAATCCAACCGACTAAAAAATATTTCTCCTGTACAGTAGAACTGGTATTATTCACTCACGAAGCATCAGAATGATGTTTTATCTTATATCCTTCATACATTCACTCTATTCATTTGACCATTAAGCAGCTTTCTGACAGATTGAATTATTTGCCCTTTCTTAGTTGTTTGGTAACGGCATTAGAGTAGACAAAAATACACTATCTTCACGTGTCACTTAGGAAAACAATACACACAAAAAATGTTAGGTTAACTTTCAAAAAAAAAAATGCTACAGTCCCTGATTTATCATTCTTTCATTGCCATGAATAGATTTTGTTCAAACTTAGTTTTGATTGGATGGTAGTATAAGGTGATATATTTGGTTTTAAAGTATTTTAAAAACTCTTAAAGTGTTTTTGTTGATGTTTTGTATCAGTACACAGTAAATAGATAAATTAGTGAATGAATTTATCTGTCTGTTTATTCCTTATTATTTATCTGAACTGTTTCTTTTTACTCAAGATGTATCACTTTCACTTCCAGGAAAAAAAACAGAATACAAACATTATATCACTGAAACTTCGTAAATTACAATATCTTTTATCTTATTAATGCTAAATTAACTAGCGGCAGTTCTAGAATATTTTATTTTAAAAATTTAAAATATTTCTCTCAATTTCAAGAGATTTACATATCTCCAAATTAGACAATTAAAATTCACTTGAAGCGGAAATCACCAAAACAATTTTAATAAAATTACTCACTTTCAAAAATATAGCAGTCAGAAGATTTCTTTTAAGAGTGTTTAAAACGTTTTTAACGTAAACTCAATCTTCCTTCTTCTGTTTTTTCTACAAATACGTAAATAATAATTAAACTGCAAAAAACCTTTTATGAATTAAATATACACGTACCCAAATTTCAGTTCCAAAATTAACGTAAAAATTTAATAAAATAACAAATTCATACGAAGTATTGCAGAAAAATAAAAACATATACCTTTGAGGTTTTTAAAAAGTTTTTCTTGATGCAAATTAGCTATATAAGGATATAACGAAAAATTATTTAAAAGCAGAGTAGGAAGATTGAAAGAAGTTGAGAATATTATATATATATATATATATATATATATATGCTTTGTTTCATTTTTGATACGTCCTACAGTGAGGAGAAATTATCCTTGTTATTCATTGTTGGGGAACTAGGACAACTTTGTCCAATTCTTCTCTCTAAGGTTCCAGTCTCATTAATCTGTCGCCATAAATTACGAACAATGCTGAGGATTATACTAAAGTCTCTAACAATCAGTACACGAAATTGCCCTGCCTACAATTTCCTGATAACTCGCTACCTTATTCCATTATTGAAATGTTGATGGTCATTCAATGGAATTGTTTGCTTCTGAGCCTTACTGAATATTGAAATAAATTATCAAAGTTCACTGAAGGGTACAAAGGAAAGAATAGTAAAGCGTGTCTTCCAAGCCTACTAAGTATTTAACTCTAATAATGCAGTCCACTAAAATATTACATCCTTTTTTTTCAAGCAACGATTTTAAACAGTATTATATTTGTAAGTTTTGATTCTATATGCAAATTATTAATGTTAAACATCAGAGTGCTTCAACTATCCTGATGTGTTTTATTTGAAATTTCTTTTCCCCGGTATGCTTAGTATTTTGACACATGAAGATACCACATTAATTAACGTGGTCCTAAAACAGAAATATAAAATATCATGTGATATATCATTCCAGTAATCTTTTGTTGCCTTATCATATTTAAGTTATATAATACACTTTTAATTTTTTTTTAAATTAAGTGTATTGTTTACTTTACAAGTTTCAGTTCCAAACGCGAATTTGATAGATTAAATTTTTTTCTTCAATGCTAATTTTTTTTTTAATCTAAATATTTGATTATAATCTCTTCTTTCTGTCACACGAATATACAAGATAAAATTGATTCTTTTGCAAGGACTTTTATTTGTACATACTTGTTATTTAATTCACCAATATTGCTCAGAAAAGAAGTATAATAAGTAAAATATTTCTCTCAATTCCAAGAGATTTAAATATCTCAAAATTAGACAAAAAAAAGATTTATTAAAATTTAGCAAATTTAAAGATTTAGCAAAATTATTTTGATTTAAAGGGAAGTTTTCATAACTCTTTTCTATGATTAAAACTAATTTAATTTTCTATCAAAGTTTTCTTTTTTAAATGCATTTATAATTTAAACTATGTTACCGTACATAATATTTCATTAATCTCTACTCTTCCTCCAAAAAATAAATCTAAGTATCCCTTATATTGTTATGTCTATGCTATTTGAAGACATTTAGTTTTGTGAAAAAAAAGATGATCGTGGAAAATAAAAGTAACAGATACATATATAAACAGGTAAATTTCTGTATAACATGGGAGTTTCCCATAACATGACGCGTATGCGAATCCTTGTTAATACGAACTAGTAGGAAAAGTTGGGGTGGGAAAGGCTCCAAAAGAAGTATGATCCTACATTTTCACAATTAATATAAATATCTTTATTAAATTTTTTTGAGAAAATTTATGTATTAAAATAAATTAATCACTATTTTCTTTGCTATCCTTATGCACAATTAATTGTTTTATATTTTGTGATTATTTATTTATTAAGATACATTACTTCTTTTTATTTACGTGCGCGCGCGTCAGACATACCCTAAGGCTACAGATTAACTTTAAAAAATGAAATCATATTTTTTAATTTTTTTATAAAAAAGGTTGAGTACTGCTCGTATGAAAATTTTTTATTTACCGCCAAAAGAGAGACAAAATTAAAGTTTTGATGTATTAATAGACCACAAAAATTTTGCAGCAAAATCCAATAATACGTATACACTGGAATTGTAAGGTACGGCATCTTCCATTCTTATAAGTTTTATGACGCTTATTGAGCTTTCTTGTACGGGGATTAACCCATATTGAAATTAGATAAACTTCTATTTTAATAGTTTTTATACACTTCATATGAATCTGCGTAGTTAAAGTTTCATGCTTTAAGGAGGTTACCGATACAATAAAATATATCTGGAAGAAACTTCCTTTAAAAATGAATTCGAATGTTTTTCTTAAGAAAATGTTACTATGAAAACATTTTTTCATAAAAGAAGCACTCCTATTAGCATGTCATTCATGAAATTCATAGCTGAATCTTAAATTATTTACTTCATAAAATAAAATATTAACTTCAACAATTTAAGAATAATACTTTATAACTTTTAAGACATTTTTTTACCTCTCTTCCGTTTAGTGTATGTTATTAGGTACTAGTCCATTTTTTTTTTTGTTTCGTGGAAAATATTTAGAGAAAACAATATTCCAAGAAAATAATTTCATCCTCTCAAAGTGTAGTACACTTTCAAATAAATATGAACTGTAATACTATTGGTATAACTCAATATTTTTTAATGAAAAATTGCATATTTATTTTAATACTAAAGTCGGACGTTAATTTTCTACGACAGTCATAAGAGTTGAATGCAACAAGAAAATCTTAAAAATGTTACATTTTTTCTACTGAAAAAAATCAATTTAAAATTACTTCTAAAACTAAAGTTTTCTTAAACTTAAGAATATTTGCTTAAGGTTAAGTTTACAGTTTTAAAATAAGATCTTACATGCAAAAGAAAATGCTTCTAAAAATAGTATTGAAACGGAACGGAATGGGGCGAATGATCGATATGAATTATCTCAAAGATTCGGAAGTTGCCATTTCTAACTTTTGAGCTACAAATCCCTTGATCAAAGATTTATTTTCACCCACAATTGAGAGAAAATATTTTTTTAGAACTCTCTAATCGCGTATTTCTTCCCAAAGTAAAAAAAAATCGTAAATAATACTTTAGGCATTTTAAAAAAAAAGTGCCTAGGTATAAGTTTTAATAAAAACTAAAACTGGTTAATTTTATTCTATAAGAGTTTAGAGAAAGACTCAACTTTCAAACACATAATAAAAAATTAAATATTTAGTAATAATAAAACACAGAATAAAAAATATAATCATTAGGATTTGCTAACATTAACTTTTTTAGGCACTAAGTACTTTTAATGATTTATTTTCCATTATTTGAATTTATAGTTAATTTTTATAATTATTTTCAAAATTATATAGATCGTTGGTAAGTTTTTTAAAAAAAGTTTCATATCTTTCATACTGGAAAGGAGTAAATCAGAAATTTCTTTCTAAGTTATTAAATTGAATTTTGATTAAAAATTGAAGTACAAAAAAAAAAGTAATTAAACTAAATGAGGTAGTTAATCTTATGTTTAAAAGCTATACTGCATTTATTCATGAACCATTTGTAACGTATTTCATTACTAGATTCATTTTGTAACCTTACTTTCACGATATATATAAAATAAACTAAATAGCTATAACCATAAATAAGCATAAATAGAAGTATAACTAGAGAGTATAGTTTGGAATAAGTAGCCCTGGTAGTACAATACTAAACTCTTAGCCTAAAGAGCTAAGAACGCAAGTGCAAACAATTTTTAGAGGTCAGTCAGCCTTCATGTGTAATTTCCCTATACTACTGGGCTACAGTGAAAGGAAGTAGTAGTATGAATATGTCATTATTAGAAGACAAAAATACGCTAATGCTATTATTAAATAAAATTATAGCAGGAAAAATTAAAACTGCTTACTTAATGTAGAAATTAAAAATATTATAGTATAAATTGTGTTATTAAAAAAATCAAGCATAACCCACAATATCTCCATTTTAACACTTCTGGGCAATATATTTCTATCTTAAGACATCATCACATACAAATAAAAATCAATGAATAATAACATCAAAATTTAATAAGGTATTATATACTTAAAAATCTAAAATATTTTGTAGGAAAATTTTGGAATGAAGTGGACCCTCAATCATACATAATAAGGCTATTATCCTTTTAAATATATTTAAAGTGGAGCCATTTTTGTAACTAAATGCAGTAAGTATTAAGCAGTATATATATATGAGGGTTGGGGCATAAGTCATGGCAGCTATTTTTTTTCTTGTACATATGAGAATGAAACACAAACGTATGTGTGTCGTGTGGAAGTTCTGCAGACATAGTATGTACACACAAAAGAACAGATGGCTCTGTGATAGTTGGTAGTAGCGCAGCGAGGGCTGTGAAATCAGTCAGTTGGTGAGTGTCGTACAATAGAAGTAACCCGTGTTGAGCAGCTTTCTTACATCCAAATAGCCGTTCTCCAGGGGAAAAATGCGATGGAATATTACAGTGAATTAGTGGAAGCCCTTGGAAATAATGCCTTAACATACCGTACAGTAGCATGGTGGGTTTACTGTGTTGTCATTCTTTTGCACCATGAAGACCATATTGCCCTGTATACTACCGTAATAAATTAGTGTGATCACGATATTTCAGTGCTATTAATTGTCCACACATGTAGTTAATACCTTGTCCTATCGTCTCTATATATGTCACATTTTCGAACCGGACTGATATCTTCAAGAAAAAAAAAGTTGCCATGACTTTTGCCCCAACCCTCGTATATATATATATATATATATGTGTGTGTGTGTGTGTTACCGCCCCACCAAGTATGGTGGTTATGACACTCGGCTTGTAATCGAGTGGGTTCGGGTTCGAATCCCGAGTAAAACATACATGTATATTCTGGAAAAGGAAATCGGACTTTCACCTGCAAAGGATACCCGTCTCGAAAGGAAAGCAGTGTACCTCTTCTGTTCTTTTCTGGGATCATTGTTTGTAAATATGTATTCTTCTGTGATTGTGTTATATGTTTATGTTCATCTATCTCACGTCATTCTTATGTATACCAGTAATAAACAAACGGCAACAACAACCAGCAAAGTATGACATCCGTTATTGTATAGAATGCCTAGGGATTATATATAATGCCTAAAACTAGCAAATGATGTATGAAAGATCACAATTAAATTCATTTC
>BMAV01013817.1:0-12757 GCA_019973955.1 Trichonephila inaurata madagascariensis | reverse complement strand
TTTTTTTGAACCGTATATTTTTGGGTAGCATCTATTCCAAAAGTGGCATTTTTAAGTTCGGAACAAAAATAACTGTTTAGAAAAATAAATAAATAAATGTCTTAAACGCGCTGAATTTTTTTTTATTTGTATACTTTTGTTTCATCTGTATAGATTTTATTTGTTCGTATATGTTATTTATTGTTTAATCTGTTTGAAAACATTAGTACTGATCCAAACTGGGATTTCTTTCGTAAAAGTAATTACTTTCAATTCAATAACTCTTGGGAGGTGGAGGATCATTTCTCGAATTAATTCCATTGAGCCTGGATTTTAAAATAAGTTTGTGCAGTTGTAGGTTTCTCACCGATTCCTCAAACTTACAGAAAATGAATATAAAATTAAAATAGTTACTTTATTTTAATGTATAATTTTACAAAAAGCATCTTGAAAAATAAAAAATAAAAAGTTTGTTAAATGAATAAGTAAAAAATTAATTGAGCTTGGACAAAAATGACAAATTTATGCATACTTTAACGATTGTTTTGAGAAAGTGGAAGATATTATATATCTTTTCACCGTATTTATCATTAACCCGCGATCACTCGCGCTTGGGGTGTTCACAACCCAGCTTAGAAAATCCCCCCAGGATTCAAAAAAGAATGCGGACCACATTTTTTTCTGTACCCTGAAAATTTTAGGTCTTGAACCTTCAGGCCTGATGCAATCCTTCTTTCTCGAACGTTGGAAATTAATGACTTTAAAAATTTACGGGGGCTGAGAACCCCCCTGAAAGTTGAGCATATGTATACAGTCCGCTCTGAATATTTGGAGAATGATTAAAATATTACTTTTTTTTCACAATCATTATCTCTTAAATTTTAAAGGGGATATATATTACTGGTTTTACGTTTTAGGGTTTTTGAAAAATATAAAATTATTGTTTTAAAAAGAAAAATGTTTAGTTTGAACAATTTGTCTCATTTTATACAATATATTTAATAATTTTTTTGTATAATACAAAAACATCTTTTCTTTTTAAATATGAATCACAATGAAATTTAAATTTTTTTTTCATAATTAAAAACAAGTGTTTAAAGTTTGGGGTGCTCTCTCACCCGCAAAATGGTAGCAAAAACAGGCCAGTCCGGGGTTAACGGCCAGTTATCAAATAGGAAAAACCTTTTTAAAAAATTAGTTTTTTTATTTTAAAATTTCAATTAAGGATCCTAATTGCGAAATTTTTTTTGAAAAAATAGAAATATGAGGATTTTTTTGTGATTTTTAAAATTATTTGCATATTTTTAGGGAAAAAATCCTAAAATTGAAAGCAAAAAAAAAAATTATTATTATTAAAATGGGAAAAACTGGAAAAAATTTCAAAAAATTACATAAATGGGGGCCGTTCTGAACAAACATTTTAAGAACAAATTATAAATTTTTTTCAATTTTGATGTGTTACTTTATTTTTTTCGTGGAAAATTCCCTTTTAAAGGATAAGCTATTTTTTAAATTTTTTAAAAAAACTAGAGCATTTTTATCTTAGTGATTAAAAGAAATTGCTTAAAAGACAGTGATTATATCCCAAAGGGACTGAAAAAATTTTGAAAATA
Source organism: Trichonephila inaurata madagascariensis (assembly GCA_019973955.1). Classification (NCBI taxonomy): domain Eukaryota; kingdom Metazoa; phylum Arthropoda; class Arachnida; order Araneae; family Nephilidae; genus Trichonephila; species Trichonephila inaurata. The sequence goes on along the minus strand of BMAV01013817.1, from coordinate 11,165 downwards.
AAACAGTGATTGAGAAAAAATCTGAAGGTCAAAACACTTTTACTGTTATACAGAACATACACAAAAAAGTTCAGCAAATTAATTTTTAACTTTTGAAATCCCACCCCCGGAATTTTTCAAAAAAAAACACTTTTTCGAGTAAAACACTTTTTAAAAGCGACATCTTGTTTTAAAGTTATGGCATCTCCTTTTTACTAAAACACTTGTAGTTTTTGTTTAATGAATTAAAAATAAAAATCTTGGTATTTTTATTTAGCTAATAGAATGGCCTATAAAACAGAATCATAACCAAAATTTGTCAATTTGTGAAAAAAACCATGATTTTAGGGTATTTAAAGATCCCCAAATTTTTCACTGGGTTCAAATCTTAAAACCTTTATTTGAGCGGAAAGGCGCAGTCACCTGGTCTATTTTGACCAATGAAGTTGAAATTTTACAGTTGTGTAACAGGTTTAAAAAAACAAAAAACACCGCGGAATGAAGTTTAAACCCCGGTGGAAATGTTTTTTAGACCTCGTTTACTTAAACTAGGTTTTAAAAAACCGGTTTTAAGTCCGCGGTGAATACGGTGGTCAATTCCCCGTATTCATTTTTAAACCTTCATAATAGCTATAATGGTGATTAACGATATTTTATTTTATATGTAAAATTTGAATTTCATGTTCGAAAGCTTTAATTAGTATTGACTTAGAAACTGCCGTAGATACTTCCCCTTTCATGTCCGGTTTCTTCTCTAGCCACATCTAATGCCTACCTTTCAATGAGGCGCACTTCTCCTGTTTTGCTTGGGAAACCCCGTAGTCACTGCGGCTATCTTCCCTTTGTCAGGGTCTACACATTCTGTTGATGCGTGGTCATTGTCTTTCTTGCTCTCTTTCCAAAAGTAGTATGGGAAAATAAAATATGGATCATCATTTTCTTAAATCTTGCATTCCCATCCCTCTGTTTTTTTGTGGTCATTTTTAGGAGTGTTATTACTTTGTATCTTATTTTTTTCCAAGAACTTTCCCGTCTAATTTGTAAGACAGCATCGCTCTGTGTGTTTTCAAGTATTTACATTATTATTTTTAATATCAATCCCATTCCGGCACCCTGTGAGGGGCCACTTTTGTAAAGTACTTTTACTGTATATTAATTTCTTTCCTTTATTCTCAAGAATTTTACTGGGAGTCCCTCATTCGGCACCATTTTGTATATGTGTGTTTCGTTTTGTATATAAACAAATTATCTACTCCAGAGATCGGTTTCGAGTTCGAAACCCTTTGGGTGAGCTTGGTTCTCTGGAGTAGGTAAGCAAGTAAATCATACTGGAATATTATAACTGTTTATTGTTATTAAAATATATGCAGTTTAGTTCAATATACACCTGCAGCAGCAATTCCTAGAATAAACACCATTTAACTGGAAACTTGTAGGAATAGAAACTCCATGCATTCAAGAAAAAATAAATAGAATCTAAAATGAACTCTTTAAGGGGGACATTTTTTTGATTTCCCAAAAGTTTTTTTAATTTTAAAGGATTTTAAAAAATTTTTGGTTGTCTCATGTAAGTATACTATGTTAAACAGATTTTTGTTCAAAATTTCAAAAAATAGACATGTAATTTTTTAGGGAAAAAATTTAAAAATTTGTGAAGTGATCAAATATGTATAAAAAAAAGTTGGTATGTTTTTTAACGTGTTTTATTCAATACAATACTTCTTTTTATAAATGTTTTAAAAATTTCCCAAAAAAATGCATAAATTCTGAGTTCAACTATTTTTAAAAAAATAAATATTGCCTTGATTCAAAAATGAATACCAACTTTTCTTACATGTACTATTAGCAATAGGTAAAAAAAATTTCAAAGCGTTAGGCGCAAAAAAAAAACCTTAGCTTTTTAAAATGAAAACAAACTAGTTATTTTATTTTTCTGAAATATGTCGTTTAAAGTTTTGATTTTCCATAGAAATGGGGGAAAAAAACTGGTAAACTATCATAATTCTGCTTTTTTTACTTTTTAGAGCTTTCAAACTTTGTGAGGTTATAGAAACGTATGTAAAGAATAATTTAGGCTGAAAAAAATAAATTTGATTTTTTGACCAATTTTGGGTCAATTGAATCGTACTGTGTCTTCTTAATTTCAAAAACGAAATAAAAATTAGTACATTAACAAAAAATTCAAGCAATAGTAAAATGATCATTGATAACTTTTGAAAATACAGAAATCATCACGAAAGAGTCGTTAATGCAAAGTAATTTTAGTATTTCTAATAGGAAAAAAGATTATCCTGAATTCTTATGCTAAAATATGACTCTGTTACATTTTACAAACATTATTTCCATAAAAACCTCATTTCTTGAATCACGTTTGTTGCTCAAAGAATCATTTACAGAGAAATTTTGCTCATTCAAACCTTTCCTAAGGAGACACAGTACGATTCAATTGACAAAAATCGGTCAAAAAAAACAAATATAATTTTTCAGCCTAAATTATTCTTTATATACTTTTTTAATAACCTCACAAAAATTTGAAAAAACTAAACAAAAAAAGTCAAAAAAGCTTTTACATTCATTTTTTTTCACATCCCTATCCAAATCAAAACTTTAAACTTACTTATCCAGAAGGTAAAATAACTAGTTTGTTTCATTTAAAATGCTAAGGCTTTTTTTTTCGTAACTTAATCTTTGAATTTTTTTACCCATTCCTTATATTGTAACAAAAGTCGGTATGTTTTTTGAATCAAAGCAATACTTTTTTTTTAAAAAAATAATTGAAGTTAAATTTCCAAATATTTAAGGAATTTTCAATAAGTTCAAAAACAAAGTATTGTACAAATACCAATGTTTACCCAAAAACCCATACCAACTTTTGTTATACATAGTAGGGCGTACTTGCAAATCAAATTTCATTGTGACTTTTTTGTGGGAGGTAGCATTTTAAAATCACTTCAGAAATTTTATTTTTTTTTCTTAAAAAATTAAATACTAACTTTTATGAAATTTTGACAAAATCTTTTTTACATAGTATACACATAGGAAGAAACCCAAAAAATTTTTTGAAAATCCTTAAATTAAAATTTTTGCTTAAATAAACCATGTCCCCTTAAAAATGCATAAAGGACATTGTAATCCGTGCCAAAATTTGGTTAAGAAATGTTTCCTCATAAATCAAACTTGTTCGAACTATTATAATTGAAGTGATGACGGCCTAGGGGTTTTTTTTTCAACCTAGTATTTATAAATAGATTAACCTATTAAATCTTATGTCGCTCTTGCATATTTTTCTATTTTTTTCATATATTGCTGAGAACATTTTCTTTGGAATTTTTATTTCTCCCGCCCCCTAACTTTCCCCTTTTTTGCTCGTAACCATTTAATAAATTTTTTCGATTTTCCCTTTCTCTAATTCTCTTCTAATAGCTAAAAAAGGGGGGCTTTAAAAAATACTGACTTCAAGGGCAATAATTTAAAAAATTTTTATGTGGGGGTTTCGATTTATTTCTTCAAAAATATTTCCTTCAATTAGTTTGTTTCCTACATAAACAGTGCATTTTTGTTTTGAAAATTATGTTGAGGTTATTTATAAGATTTATGTTTATCATTAGAGAATACTCTACAATCCATAACTTAATTTCAGCAAAATATTTTAATGTTAGCTACATAAAACGCTGCAGGTAAAAATTTTCTATACTCAATTTCATCTACTTTATTTTTGCATAATCTGAGCAATTATATTTATTTGGATAATTTTTCGTATTTATTAACAATTTTCCTCTTTTTTTAAGGTATGTGACTACCTTCGGAGCACTTTTTTTGAAATATATAAATTTTTAACGAAATAAACACTTTTTTAGTTGAAATAGAGCATAAAACTAGGAACTCAAGTACAATTTACACAAAATTAAAAAAAATTTTTTTAATATTTTGGGGAAATTTTTTAGTAAAATTTTAGCAAAAAAATTGCAGTTATGGTAAGGCTTGTATTGAAAATTCTAATTAATATATTTGAATAATATTTATACATACATAAATATAACATCCTTATTTATAATTGGAAATATAAGATTTGAAATATTTTTAAAAGTGTTTGAAATATGTCTTTTTTTTAAAAGAACTAAATTTTTTTACAAGACATTGATATTTTTACAAAAGTGCAATAAAATACATAAATATATATACACAGATATTAGATAATAGTCTAGATTGCAGATAAAACTAAATAAAATATTTTCTGAAAATTCCCAAATTTAATATCTTAAAAAAAAAACCTTTTTGTGAACTTTACCCTGACCAAGGGTTTAAAAAAAGTTTTCAGAAAAAGCATTTAAAAAATATAATACAATAAAAAAATTTTTTACTAACCCCATTTTTTTTAAAATTCACCATATTTATGGTCAATACCACTTTGCTTCATGTTTAAATAATTTGGACTTTTTAACTTTTTTTAAAGTTTTCTGAAAAAGGGTTTTTTAGATTATAACAATTGTCATTTTGTGAAATTTTTTATGAAAAAAGGCAGTTACCAAAAATTTAAAAAATATTCAAATAATATTTATACATCTGCATTACATCTATATATGTGTTAGAAAATTAAAGATTTGTAATACTTTTTGGAAAATTTTTTAAAAATCCCAAATTTTATGCAAAAACACGATTTTTAAAAATTATTTTTTTTTTATAAAAAAAAATAAAATCTTTTTATTAAAAAATTTTTTTCAAATAAAAGAACTAAATAAAACATGTTCTGAAAATTTAATTCTATATCTTAAAAAATTTTTGTAGGGATCTACTTCCCGGGTTTTTTAAACTTCCCTTTCCGGTTTACTATATGCTATAACTTTGCTTATAGATATAGTAAAAAAAAAAATAAAATTTTTTTGAAATCTTAAATTATGGACTAAAAAAATAAAATCATAAAAGGAATTTTGAAAATATTTACCAAAACGGCGAATTTTGGGAATATGACTGAATTCGACTGGACTGAATTTCGAAAAGTTCTGAGATATAAACAAGTTTATTTATTAGCGTGTGAAATATAATTTTACAGAAAACTAGTTCTCAAAAGCAAAAGCTTAGTTATTTAAATTACTTAATTGCTTTATAAATTAAAAATATATATATTCATCATGGAATTTTTTTTTTCCCAAAAAAAGGAAGTTTAATGTGGATCGAAAAACTGAATACACTTTGAATACTGAAAAGAAAATTGGATGATTGAACGAAAAATTCTAAATAATAGGTTTCCAAATCAATTCTGATAAATTGGTAATAGACTGAGTCAAATGTATTTTAATCATTAAAATATTAAAAGAAAATCCATTTGAAGACTGCGTGTTTACTGTATTAGTAAGCTGTTTTAATACTTTTATAAATATTAATCAAAAAATGTTCTACTTTTATTTCAGGCGAGTGTCTCTTCTCTTCAGGACTAAAACGAAAGGGAAATAATTAATAATACTCTATGCAAGTGTTGCAGTTGTTGTCACCTCATCGGCGAGGCCAGATTGAGGCCCACGAAATGTATCAAGACAAATAGCTAGATTGTGCACCTGTAGTTATCCGTAACTTTGAGCATCATGCAAGTGACAGTGCAGTTTTTTTGGCATATTTACACAAAATTTTGTGGGAGAACACCCAGATGGTGGTTAGGGTCATCCCTTCTTTCTTCGTCTCCCAACACCTTACAAGAGGACTTGTGACTCGCCGCTTATTTAGAGTACCTCATGCCGCACAGGTTCTACATCAAGGGTGATCAACCTTTTTTTCTGCTGGGCCGCTTTCATGTGATAGCTATTTCACGCGGGCTGCAACATGAGGATAAATGGGGAAGGGGGGAAAAATGCTTTAAGACCAAGATAACATTGGAAATTTAAAATGTGGAAAGTTGATCAAAATATTACAACTCCTGTTTTGCCTTTTTTTAATTATTATTTTTTTATTTAATCATCATACAAATACAAATCCATATTTGTTTTTCACTACAAAACAGTCAGCCTCCAAATCTTTTGAACATTTTTCGCTTGCAAGGTATGAAAGTTTGCTAAAAATTAGTTCCATCCATAAAGTTGTCGCTACTCCAAAGTTGTCTGTTATCACTAACCATAACCGTTACAAATAGAAAAAAAAATGTCAATTCGCAGCGGTACGACATCGACAGCAAAAAAGCCAAATTAATATATTTGATTTCTTGTCAAATTATTTCCCACCAAATTTTTAATACATTGTTCTTTAATAAGTGAATTGTTCAGAGCAACAAGTCATGACCGGGTCACTTAAAAAAAGTTCGGTGGGCCACATGCGGCCCACGGGCTGCAGGTTGAGTATCGCTGTTCTATATGCACAAAAGAAGCACGAAAGTTAGCCTAGTTTACTGTAAGCCTTAAGGTTTCCTCTTTAAAGTTCAGAAAGAAAATTAACTTAATGAAAACTCCAGCTTATATTGTATATTATTAATTCTGTTTCAAAGGAATAAAATACTTCACATAAAATTATTTTACTAGCATATCTACACAAGAATATTTCACAAAACTTTTGACGGATCTATACGCGTACCTTCTTCTAATCATCTTGGGAAATATTCGGGGTCTCAATTCGCGTTTATTCACAACCAACCCTTTTGAAGAAGAAACCGTGATATTCAAATTAAGTCTACTATATATTGTCAAGGTTTTCTAGCTAGCAACGAGGAAAAGGAGAGAAAACGTCGTGAGATGAAATGGATTGTTACTAATCAGGTATTATAACATTTTATAGAGTATTTCAAATAATTGATAGAGGAAAGGTTTAAAGTGACTATTGATCACTATAGTTGAATTATAGTATTATATTGAGAAGAATAGTAAATTTGATCCTGCAATAAGGGGACCGATATTAATAGTCTCCTTGTAATTCATGTATCTTGCTATTAATCCACATTTCGTTCATATTGAGAACATATCTTCCAGTTGAAATTAATTGAATCATTGTTACTATTTTTGTGAGATCAATAAACAGATTGCTTCTGATTATGGCTAATGTTTCTTCCCTTCCTCACACATTTCTAGGCGATCAAGAGAGTGGAACGAATCCCTTACAGTCCTATTTATGTTTTGGTAAAGAAACGTGTACTTATTGTGGCCACAAAACCACTCCTAAATGGCTCGCCACGACTGAGTGAGTATTAACATCACTCTATTCAGCTACTCAAGGTTTTTAGTGACGGACCTCGTTATTTTGAATCATGGTCACGTGATGAGGATGACACCTGTGAGCCGGCACCTCCTCTCCTAACTTCTACTCTCTACAAACGGGAGGACGGATGAACCTGCTCTACACTTCGGGTCTTCAGCGGTACTAGGCTCGAAATAATGACATGCCTGACACGTTAGTTACCTTCACCTCTAGACTACAGCGGCCAGTGGTTTGCAGCAACTGTTCTACCTATAACAGCAGTTATAAGAATTATAGCACACTATACATTTACAAACATCCATGCTTTCTCCGGGAATGGAATGCAGGCTCTACGGCACAGCAGTCATCGTTGCTAACCGCTATACTGAATGGGCGACTTATTGTAATTAGTAATACAAAATTGCTTAGTTTTGTAGCGTAATTTTTATTGTGATATAACTTCTTCATGATATGATAACATTTTCTTCGATTGTTAAAATCTAAGCAAAAGTCCACATATTGCATTAATTGTAGTTTAGACATTTGAATGGTTACATTTATTGCAGCCACACTTATTCAAGGTTTATTTAAGAAATTTTAGATTTTTAACCTAAATCACATATTTTACTTTCTACTAAAGTTATAGTAAAAAATCGATTACAAAATTAAACGAAGTTTTTCGCGCGCGCGCGGTTGGTAATTTATTTTATCATATATTATTTTAGTATAATTTAACTTATGAATTAAAAACTTCTTCCTTCAAATTTAAATAAATTGTATCATACAAATGGAAAACAAGCAAGACATTAAAAGTTTCTTGTAAAAAAGCATTGCATATGTCAATCAACTCTTTCATTGGAAAAAGTCAGATGAAATAACACCATTCCATTACTATTTTTAATCCGATGTTCATATTTTCAGTAATATCCTTTGTTTTTATCCCCAAAAAATATAATTTTCTACGATGAAATTACTAAGGGTATAAATAACTGTTGACTAAGCTTTTTTAACGAACCGAGAAACTTTTTTTGCATCCATTTTAAAAGAAAAAAAAAACTCGGAAATTAAACTAAAGGAAAAATTTTGGGATCCGAAAGTTGGGGCCTTGATTTTTAAAGGGTATAAATGGAAATTTATGATATTTAGTGTCACTTAGATTGAAAATTATATAAAACTTTTTAAAAATATTATTACAATAAAAAATTTGAAATTTTTGAAAAAAAATGGACATAGAATGCCCCCTTTTTCAAAAATTTCCATTTATGAAAATGCTTCTATTATAATAATATTTTGCCTGTATATCCCTGACCTTTACGAAGTAACTAGAGTTTTTGAAATTTTAAAAACTTGAAGGGGAAATTACCCTTTTTTACTCAACAGAGGGGAGAGATTTTTTAAGAAAAAAAAGTGATAATTATTTTCTTTTGGTTAACTAAAACAATTTTTAATTTAAAAATTTTAGACTTCTAAAAGTTTTTTTTAATAAGAAAAAATTTTTATTATAGAAAAATTTTTTTAAAAAATTGAACTTTTCGGGTTATTCTAAGATAATTTTGTAAAAAATATTGTTTTTAAAAAATTTTGTTTTTGTCATAATGTCCTTAAAACAATTATATACATGCATTTTAATCTAAGTGACACTAAATATCATGAAAATTATCCATTTATGCGCTTTTTTAAAATCACGGTTCCGACCGTAGTCGGATATCTTAAATGCTCAAAAATGCTGCTTTGTAAGAAGAAAAGAATACGAAGAATGCCCATGCCTGTTCACTACTTTTTTTTTTTTAATTTTAGATATCTACTAAAAATAAGAAGCCTCCTTTACAAAGCGAATTATAATCCTTTTGACAAAAAAAGTCATTCGATACCAGCAATGGGTATTTTTTTTTTCAGTTTCTGCTCATATAATCCCATTCGGGTACCAAGTTAGATGTTCCATTTCCCTTAGCGCTTCTTTCGGGGTCTTGGAAGACAATTTCACGCGGCTTAGTTTCCCCTTCTGACTTATTTCATAGCAGATAAGTATTTCCTAATCCATCCCATGGTACATTTCATTTATTTGATGATTATGGCTCCTATTTGGTTGGTCATTCAAAGCCGTTCTCTCTTCTAGTAAAAAACAATTGCGGGACTGAGTATCATGTCTTTCTGCGTTCGAATAAATCAGAGGTTTCAATTATTCCCGAAGTAAAAAATAAATAGCTGCAAATAGCGTTCCTTCATTTTGATTTCATTTTTGAACTATTCTATATTGAGTTGAATTGGTTATTGTTAGGTAACTAACATGACTATATTTTTTGGGTATTATTTTCAGTAAACTGCTGCTGTATAGGCATACATTTTTGTATTGTTATCTAATTCCATGCCTTATATCATTTGTTCCCAAACTATGTTTCACTGATCCCTGGGGTTTCATGAGGCATACCCAGAAGTTAAAAGAGTCATAATGAAAAAATCGAGAAGTAAATATGTATTCAAAATGGATTCACGTTCTCTGTCTAGTTTATATAGTTCTAATATCAATAACTCGTCCTATTCACTAAAATTAAAAAATTGTGTTTATATGTAATAACTTTATTATGCAACACTCTTTTTAAAAACTTTTATTATAATAAACTAAATTAAAATAAAGGCGCGCATTTTATCTTATATATATATATATATATATATATAATTTAATCACAACTTAATAATCAATTAAAAATTGAAATTATAAAAATCTTATAATATTAAATCTCATTTCAAAATATCAATGGCGAATATAGAAGATAAAATTCCAACAATTTCCAACAAAATTAAAAAAATTATAAAATAAAAAATTTATAAAAAATCCAAGTGCAAGCTCGGACTTAGGACCGATAAGTGGGGTTGAACTAGTTTGATGGCGCCAACCTTCCCCTATTGCAACTTGTTGTTAATCGGGAAATATTCAATTCTCAAAAATGTAAAAATTAAAAAGTTAAAATTAAACCATTAAACTTGAAAAATTAAACTATTCGCCATCACATTCTGATAGATATTATAACATTAAAATATTAAAATTCTAAAACAATTAAGGGTGCACAATATAAGTGAACCATCGAACACCAAAGATGATGCACCCATCTTTAAAATAGTTGTGTAGAAAGAAAAAAATGTCTAAAATCCGAAAGTTCAAATTAAAAACCCAGTATGTTCACAAATGAATAGCGTAAATTATTAAAAACTCACCAAAGAGCATTCTATCAATAATTCAATTCACAGTTTTTGAACGATTTTTCGCTCATATTTAATACAACAATTGCCACTCCTATATTTTGCTCATAACTCCCACTAACGCCATGTCAATCCAAATGATTCACAATCTCACACTAGCGTTTAACTATTTGGTATTATATGAAAATCAGATTGCATGCAAAAAAGTTGCTTGATTGGTCAGAAACGTTTGATTGGTCAATAATAATTTTAAAGTGTAGTCGTGTAAGTATTGGTCTATGTGTGTATTAAAATGTATCCTGTGTGGAATGCAAATATTCTTCACAGCTGGACCACTAACAAGCTGACTTTGTGGACCTAATGTTGTGTGGTGGATTTGTGCATTTATGAGTTTAAAAATATTTTTAAGAAATATTTTTGATCTATGTATTTTCTAAAGAATTTGATGGGACAATCATTCTGTATGCAACAAAATATAAATTTCTGGGTGTTCTTGAATTTATCAATATTGTGTGTACATAAATTATTATTTATCATCAAAAATTTAAATTTATAATTTTAAATATTGATAGATGTAAACAGTCATTGAAGTTCGGTATCTTTATGACATTGAAGTTAAATGCTTACCTTTTATCATATATAGCTGTATAATTTGTTGTCAATAATATTTAAATCTAAATCTAAAAATTCAACTTTGCTGGAGTTAAATTTGTCGTGTATTAATTTTAGGTATTCCACATAAAAATTAATGCTAGGTTTAAATTCCCTGTCGCGACCTATCAATTAAATCCTCTATGTGTATTATAAGAGGCAAGATGGTCCTCGATTTGTTCAAT
>BMAV01013816.1:0-96590 GCA_019973955.1 Trichonephila inaurata madagascariensis | reverse complement strand
TTTTGGCATTCTCGTGAACGTTCGGGCGGCCTAACAGACGTCTGCACAATACATGTAAAAATGCTATACCTCGTGAAATTTAGCCAGTCTTGGCCGAATCGATTGCTAATTTTTAAATTTAAGTTCATAATTCAGCGTTAATAGTAATTACGGTTTTAAAGTATTTACGGCAGTGGTTTAAAAACAAAGTCATAGATATATTTTTAAATCACGCGAGCATTCGACGATAATAAAGCATCAACAAGTACACAGACGAGGGCAAATTGAAGCAAGTTACGAATGGGTTAGGGATCCATTTCAAAATACTTCAGAAGGGCTCTCAACCCCGAAAAGGATTTATAGATTTCCATCCAGTACGAAAAAAAAAGGGCAATTTTGTAATAAATCATTCTTTGAATTTGGATGAGGTTTTGCTGAATTTTCTGCCTAAAAACAAAAACATTTTGTAATATTACCATTTTAACATACCTTTTGTGAATCCAGATTTTCGGATATACTTTGAAAAAAAATATAGATCTGACCCAAATATAAAAAAAATAACTTGATGTCAATTTCTAATTTTAGCCTTCCTTTGAAAACTTTGCTCTGCCAGAAAAAGGGAAGTCAATGAAAATTATTAAACTTGTTCTTATAGGGGAAGTACCCCTTAACACAGTTTTTTTTTTTTAAAAAAATGATAATACATTATTTTTGATATAATAGTTTAATTGAAAGGAGGTAAAACTGGCATGACAATGTATACAAAAATGTAAAATGATTTATTGAAAAATACTCTATTATAAACGGTTTTGAATGAACTGTAATTTTGCCTCGCAGAATTGCATTTAGAATAATTTTAAGTAATAAAAAAGAATAAAAATTCTAATGAATAACAATTGTGTTTTTTTTTTTAAAATTTTAAAGCGAAAATCAAAAAATGTTTTAGCCCGGGATCAGGTGTGCACTCGATACTAAGGTTAATGGTCGGGGTAGTGATACCCCTTTTTTAAAATTTTTTTCAATATACAAGATAAAAAAACACAATTTCAGTGAATAATTTAACTAAAGAAAATATACTTACCTATTTCTAGGATTTTTTTTTTTGTCTTTCATAATTTGAAAATATCCCAAAAAAACTGAACTAAATTTTCCCAAATGCGTGACCCAATAAAGGAACAAATCAAGACACTTTTTTCATTACAGGAAAGTTATTTGCAAGCAAAAATGTCACATTTTTTTTCCGTTATTGTAATTTTTTGTCCGATGATCGACAAATATCCTGTTGAACTTTTTTGCTTGTGTCTTTTGACAGGGGGGAAGTGCATTTTCGGTTTTAAAATTTTGGCATATTTTTTTGATGAAATTCTTTTGTAGCTATTCAAAATTTTCCTTTCGTTTCCCGTTTTTGCTTTTCTCAAATTTACATTCTAACATGATTAATATGCATTATTTCAGCAAGTGTTTCCCTTGTTTGATCGGTTTTAATTTTTTCAGAGATCACAGATCCCCATTTTTTTTTATATTCTGCTCATTTACATTTATAAACCATAATAGTCAAAATCCAAAAAAAACCACTAAGTTATTCATGGGGGGAAATGCAGCATGTTCAAGAAAATTTTTTTTAAAAAATAGTGTTCGGGGGGAACCTTAAACAATAACCAAAAATTTAAAAAAACGTTTCCCTCCAAAAAAAAGGGAGATATGTTATCAATTCATTTTAGCCCCATTAAGACGTCATATTAGGATTCTCTGTAAAAATTGGTAAAAAAAACATTTTTCCCCAGAATTAACGATTTTGTATTATGTTTCAGTATACTCATAAAAATAAATTTTTGGGCCCAATTAATCCTTCAAAGTGCTCAATATGCGTATCCATGTAATCATAAAACTCTTTCACATTGAAAAAAAAAAAAGCGCAACAGAATTATAATTTACAACTTCCCCAAAAAAAAAGGGGGTGGGTAACCATACCAGTGTTCAAACCAGGAAAAGTAATATTTTGGGGTTAAAAAAAAACGTAATAAAAAATTTTTATCGTAGGATTACAGCAAAAGCAAAAAAAAATATTTTTTTTATTTAGTTATAGGATCAAAAGATAGCTAATGAGCGTTCAAAATAGAATATTTTATTTTTTTATTACCTTTTTTTTACCAGATGATACATATAAATATCAATGTAAATCTGTATTTTTTTTTTATATCGAAAATATTTTTTTTTTTCATTCCAGTAAATTATTTTTAACACAAAAGGTGTATTCTAAAAGGGGAACTAAATTCCTGTTGAAAATTTTGAAAAAAATTTTTTCCCCATACCCTTTTTTTTTTATATTTATATTTATTAAAATCTTATTCTCAGTTCTTATGGCTAGAAACTAATTTATTTCCTTTAACTCATACGAAAACATAGAAAAAGAATCAGTATTCAAAGTTCCCAGTTCTTTTATTCTGATTTCTAGACTCTTGAGGATTTTCAGAAATGAGATAAACAGATTATAAATACTTTCAGAATAATATATTAGAAATTATTCTACAAATAATGTTGAAAGGAATTTTAGTGACAAACGTGTATTAAAAATGGATCCCACTTTACACATTATTTATCATTGAAACACTATTATTGTATTAAAAATACTTACTAAAAATTTTGCTTAAAAAGAATCTGGTATTCACAATTTCGTTGATATACAAGATATTTTAAACAAATTTAAAATAAGTATTACTTTTGTGCTTTTTTTCCCCTTACGATTAATCTGAATGATTTTTTTTACATTTATCGTTTCCATACACCTCTCTCAGAAATGTATAAGTAAAAATTTGAATCCTACGTTACTCAAATATTTGAAATCCCATATTTATATGAAAGAATATATGACAAATTTAATTTAAAAGTAACATGAAAGCCCATATGCTTATATTATAAAGTCTATTTTCGATTATCCACCACATTGAGGAAATATATAACAAAAATGTCTGCCATTCAGTCTATGATTAACAAAAGCACAATTTGTAAAGTATTTAATTAGTCAGGAAACATCTCCTTTCCAAAGGGTTTCAATCCTTCCATCGTTCTTTTGTAATCATGTTCTCCCGCCCATAGACGTGATCCATTGAAAGCAGACTTTGCATAATTCATCCCAGTGCACATAACACCCTGCCAGAACGAGACTAATTCCGCAAATGGAAAGGAAAACCAAATAACAGACGAGTGCGACACTGTGCCACTTAATTAAATAGGCAATTAGACTTTAACGAAGGCCTAATTCGTAATTAAATAAGCAATGAGCTTTTGTCCTTTGTCCCCAGGCTGCGGAACGCTGCACAATAAGGAATGGAGAGGGATATTAATCCGTCATAAAAACATAACGGGCAACTAGCGTGACGCAGTTGCTGGGCAACATTGCCGGATGGCCCCTTGTTGCAGAGAGCTTTTCTTGTGTGGAGTGGTTAAACCGTCACGATCTTTATGGTTTTCATTTAGAAGATTGCGCATGCAACAAAGTTGAGAATTTTCTTTGTATGCCGTAACATGCAACAGAATGATAAAACCCACACACATGAAAGATTAATAAAATACATGGAAAAAATTTGGTATCATAAAATATGTGAAACATATTTCAGTTTAATTATGTGTTTTTAATTTTGCTTCGCCTTTTGTTTTCAATGAAAAATGATAGCCAAAGCATTTTTTTGAAAATATGTCTTCGTTCTGCTCGTGAGCCAAACACCAAAAAGTAAATTTGTGCACATGCTTAGTGTTAAAAAAGTGGGAACTTAGAAAAAATTTATCCTGGTAGTGCAAACAATAGGTAACAATTTTTTTTAATTTAAAGGATCAATATGCAATAACATTTTTAGCAATCATATCAATATTATAAAATCTGATGTTATTGAATTCTGATATTTTAAATGCGTAAATAAATATATTGAATTTCAAATGCAGATTGTTTGTTATTTAAATATGTTTTTATTGATTAACAAAACTATCAAAATATTAGTTTGAAAGATTTTTTTAACATACAGTGTGTATATATGTATAAATTCACCTCAGGGTTTTCTCCCTCAAAATTGTGGTGGAATCGAGCAAAATTGTACTTTCACCTGCATGGTGCTCGAAGCTAAAACTAATCTAGTCCTTAGCCGCGATGAATTGCTTGACCTTGATCTGATGTTACTGTCGATCATGTAGCATAAGCAACAACATATATATATATATATATAACCTATATAATATATATATATATAGGTTAAAAGTGACTCAATCACTTACTAATCATGAGCTTTCCAGAACTATTAGACCTACAGACATAAAAATTGGTTGGCATGGTGTTTCTTTTACTGTGTAGAGATCCATTTAGAACAGGTTATACAGAAATAAACTTCCAAGGAGTTTCGAAGGCGTATAGGTAAAAAATATAATTCCTGTTTTTGAACTATATATATTTGATTAACAAACTGAAAATTTAGAGAGAGAGAAAGCACGTTTCTCTTGTTCAGAAGAGGTCCACTAAGAAAGGGTTTCACGCAAATTAACTCCCAAGGGGGGATTACAGAAGCTTATAGATAAAAAAATCCTGTTTTTGAAATGTTCAACCCCCGTAGATTTAAAATTAGTGTAAGCAAGTTTCTTACTTTGAGTAGATATCCACTAAAAACAAGTTTTGTAGTAATCGAATCCTGAGGGAGGTTGTGGTGGCTAGAGGGCAGTGTACATAAAAAAATCCTGTTTCTAAACTATTACACCTACAAGCTTAAAATTTGGTAAACCTGTTTCTTTGGTTGAGTAGACGTCCATTAGGAATGATTTTAGGAAAATCGATTCACAAAGAGGATTACAGGGCGTATAAGTAAAAAATCCTGTTTTAGAATTATTAGGCTTAAGACTTTAAATAATGCAGGAATTTTTCTTTTGTTGAGTAGTGATCGTCTGAGATAGGGTTTTATGAAAATCGATTCCAAAGAAAGTTTAAGGGGGCATTACGGAAAACATACCGTTTTTGACTTATTAGATCTACAGATTTGAAGCATATTTATTTTGTTCAGTATCGAGCCTCTAAAAATGGATTTTGAGGAAATTGATTCTGGAGGAGGGGCTACGGGAGTGTAAAAGTTAAGCATATTTCCATTTCAGAATTTCAAGTCGTGTCCTTTTTAAATGAAAAGGCGAGGGTAATGAGAATGATTTTCATTTCATTTGAAACCTTAATGCTTGTGTACTTAGATAACAATAACGTAAAAAATATATAGTCATACAGCATCGTGAAATATACAGGAAAGCGAGTGAATTACGTCTAGTTACGTATTTTTAGTTGAAAAATGTTGTTATATTTATATATATTTATTTATGCTTAGTATTATTAATATGGTATTTATGCTTGGCTATTCTAATATTGAAGCACAGTTTCAAAAGAATAATTATTAATGGAACAGGTTAAAGAGTTGTTCCCATAATATAAAATGCAAAATCAGGAAATAATTTTTCCCTCTAAAAATTCCTATCCTTAAGCGTATATCAAATCTTATGAAGTTTAATAAAGTAAAATACATTACATATATAAAATTTAATATAAAATGTATTAAAACCTTTTTAGTTCTCATACTCTTTTTTTCGAATGAAGAAACATTAAGAGACTTTAGTTTAATTTTACTTGACAATTATGCTACAGTTTGATAAACTGAAAATTCTTAAACATTTCTTAAACATTCTTAAATTTCTTATACATTTCTTCAGAATAAAGAAAATCATTTACACTTTTTTTTAAAAAAATTCTTCAAATATATATATATATATATATATATATATATATATATATAATGAATGCATTTAAAAATAAATTTGACGATACGAAAAAATCAAAGAAATAGAACTTGATGAAACATTGCATACTTGTGAATCTATGAACATCTTTTTTGTATTTTTACTCAGAAAACCAATTTTTTTCATCCCTAGTTTCTTTTATTGTTAATGAATCCGCTCCAATTAAAATTTTTATGAAATAGATCACCTTTTTTGTTAATTCTGAAACTTAAAAAAAGCAACAAAAGTTCTGAAAAAAAATATTTTCTCTGAAAGTAATTCTAATCATAGCGTTGTATTTAACCTTATGATAGATTTATGTCCAGATTCTTCATAGCGCAATGAGGAAGCTACAAATCGAAGTGAAGTAAAAACCGAGTGCAAGCACCAGGTTGAGAAAATCGTCTTCCGGAACATAATAGTCCTTCACCCCAATCGCCCCACCTGCTAACAGGGCCCTAATCCGTGAGGGCCCTCTGCCGAGAATTTAACTCTCAAAGCCCTGTAAATGTGTTGACGGCCTCACTATGGACTGGAGTATAAATCATTCGGCCACAAGGGATCAGGGCCTCGATCCAGACGTATGAGATCCGCTACACGGGAGCTCGCGCCTTTGAATTATGTTTTAGGATTTACGCAGGGGCGAAACGTTTTTTCCCACTATTTAAGGTCGCATCCGTTGGTTTATCTCTTTATCCGTCGCACTCGGAAAAATAAAATGTATTTGATGTTTCGATACGATCGTATCACAAA
The DNA here is from genome assembly GCA_019973955.1 of Trichonephila inaurata madagascariensis. NCBI lineage: Eukaryota > Metazoa > Arthropoda > Arachnida > Araneae > Nephilidae > Trichonephila > Trichonephila inaurata. Next base: position 90,065 of record BMAV01013816.1, on the reverse strand, counting down.
CACGAGGAATATTCTTTTTCTTTTGTAATATATCTTTACGTGAAAAAAATGTATGGGAAAACTAATGTTACGGCAGTTTTTGTTCAAAAAGAAAACCTATTGGTTTCCTCGCAGAATCATCGGTGATAGTTTAACCAGAGCTTTTCAATAAGAGAAAGGAGATGTGTTTTATGGATGCTGTGGAAAGCGCAGTTTACTTAAAAGAATTGCAGGATGTCACACACAGTAAGATGCTATAATAAAATCTTCAGAAAAGATAACTTGTAACAATCATGCTCAATTTAAGATATAAATTATTTTTACTTTTTTCTTTTTTTTGTTTTGTAAATCAAACTATAGTATTCTTATTTCTTTCTGTGATATAAAACTCGATCATTCACTCACTTTGAAACTCAAATTGTGGGATATGTAGACATTTAAAATTTCTTACTTAGGATTTTTACATTTAGAATCAAGTTCACATTTACAGTATCAATAAAAGTGTTAATGAAAATTCATTGAGAGGGATTCATTTTTGTACCATCTTGTAACTCTCCTTTAGGTTTTTCGGAGCTGATGAGCTGAGCACACGCTTTATTACACAACTGTGCATTTTATATTAACCTCTCTCTCTCCATATATATATGTGTGTGTGTGTGTTTGTGCGTGTGTGTGCGAGTGTGTGTGAGTGAGTGCGTGTTTGTCTGTGTGTAGTGTGATAGTATGTATCTTTGAATATATATATATCTAATTTCATTAAAACTTGTCAAGTACTTCTGCTGATAATATACTAAAAAGAGAAATTGCCTTAGTTTTGCACACTAGGGAAAAATGTTTACTATATGTATTAAAAATTGTGAGCAGAATATAAATAAGTTTGAATATTTTGTGCGTTTATTAACTGTAAGAATTAATTGTAACTTTTTTATTATTTGAAACTAGTAAGAACAATGGAAGTAAAAAGAAAAATTACATTTTAAAAATATCAAGGAAGTAAAATATATTTATGAAATAAAGCTTTAGAAAGCTCAGTGATTGAACTAAATGATGAATGAAATTGTTCATAAATTTACTTATATGAAACTTTTCTTTTTAGTTCTCTTAAAATTATTTTGAATGACTTAAAATAAAAATGTGAAAAAAAGACAATTTTATTTTTTATGAAGTACTTAAAGCATAAGTTATATATAAGAAAAATTAAATTATACCTATCTATTTCAAAGAATCCTCGTTTTTTTTAAAGAAAAATTACGTATTACTTAACATATGGTTAGAATTTGTTGACTGTTACTCAAAACAATATTTTCTTTAAGGAAACTGTTCATTAGGGATGAAGGATTAGGGACTAAAAAACAGCCTATTAGTTTGAATTTTTTCATTTAAAAGATTTTGGATACTATGTTTTCGATCAACGAAGAGGAGGAAAATGTATATGTATAATCCATGTGATGCAAGCTATATATTTCTAGATGATACATAAACTTACATATTTAAAGGTATATTTTATATATATGCATATTTGGTAACTTTTGATTGTAAAGAAGAGGCTACTTTTAGTAATGAACTGTACATAATTTTTTTAAAAAAAATCTCAGATCTATGTTAATATTACTAAATACATTTCATTTTAATAAATAGATTGTTTTGAAGTTTCTTTTGATCCAATGTTAAACACTGAGACTCAAACACTAGATACTCCTTCTATCAGATAGTACAAATTTTTCAGTATTTAAATAACTTTGTGCGATTATATAAAACGTACAACCTATATGCATGCAATGCTTTAAAAATATTTTTAGCAACAAAATTTTAAAATACATCCTTTTTAATCTTTTACCCTAAAATTCTTAAAGTCATTAAGAATGTAAGAAAATAAATAAACACATTTCCTAAATGAAATAATCCAAACTGTAGTGAATGATATGTTTAAATATTCTATTCTTTACATTTAGGGTATAAATATTGAATTAATTTCATTGTTGTGGAAAAGAGTCTTATTTTTTGATAATAGAATACGAATTTTCTTAGAGAAAAAATATCCTTAAATAATCAAATTCTAAAATTATATTAACCCTCCAAGCGGTCTACACGTAAAATTCCACCATACCAAAGATGCTTTTTCTGCCTTCAAGCAAGATTCCCAAAAGCGGCTGAGCCGCATTCTTAAAAATAAGAAGAGGAGAAATACGATATATATATATATATATATATATATATATATATATAACAGCTAATATAAGATATTAACAAATTTATTCTCACGTTGCAATAAAAAATATATAATTTACTTACCTCAGACCTTAAGGAATATGTTTTTATGTCCTCAGGGACTTATGAATTTTAGTTTAGAAACAAGTTTACGTTTCTTATAGAGTAGGGTTCAAGATATCCGACCACGTTCGAACCATGATTTTTAAAAGTGCATAAATGTATAATTTTCATGATATTTAGTGTCACTTAGATTAGAATATACAAGTAAAAATTGTTTTAAGGACATTATGACAAAAAAAATTATTTAACACAATATTTGGGAAAAAAATTAACTTAGGAACACCTTTTCCAAATGCTCTCTTTGTAAACAATGCTTCGATTGTATTAATATTTTGCCTGTATATAGCCTGTAGATCTTTTGTACAGAGGCTCAATCCGCTGATTTTTGAAAAATTCACATTATTTTCAGTTACAACCATTTGAAATAATTATTCGCGTATTTTCTCTTAAAATTTCTCTCCCTTTGTTTTCGTAAAAACATGGATAAACCGACTCGAGTTATGCGTTTCAAAAATTCTAGTTGAGCCTCTGTACAGAGATCTGAGCTGAATATAGGTAAAATATTAATACAATAGAAGCACTTTTGCAAAAGCGGAGAAATTCATTTGGATAAAAAGCGTTATTCTAAGTTAATTTTTACCAAAATATTGTATTTAAATAATTTTTTTTGTCATAATGTCCTTAAAACAATTTTATATATGTATTCTAATCTAAGTGATACTAAAAATCTTAAATATTATCCATTTACACGCTTTTTCAAAATCACGGTTCCGAACGTAGTCGGATATCTTAAAAGATCAATAGAAAACTTACAAAAACACTTTTTGATAGTCTATGTTGATAAAGTCCCAGGAAATTATGCAATAATATGTAAATATTACTATAGTAAGTTAATAAATGATCATATAAAAAATAATAATGCATATGAAGTAAGTAAATTTAGTATGAAAGAAATTAACAACAGATTATTGGCATTTTGTTAGCAAATAGATATTTCTAGCAATAAAATTAAATATATCCCCATATATTTTTGACTCCTAAATTTCATAAAAGTCCAGTGAAATTCCGCAGTGTAACAAATGGGTTTAATACTTATGTATCCAAATCGGGAAGAATTTTACAGAACATACTATAAGATACAATAGATAAATTTAAAGATACTTCTATTATAAAAAACAGCCATGATGTAATAAAGAAGGTTGCACAACAAGAGTATTTTCAGTGCATGGATTCGATTTCGAAGATTTATTTAACTCCATCAAAATAGAAGATATAATTCAGCTACTTTCAGGTGCATATGAGAAATATGGTTTGAATAGTTACATTAGTTTTAAAAAGTTCAATACAAAAATTCGATTTGTAATACAGGAGAACTTCGTTATTTTTTATAACAAACTTTACAAACAAATCAAAGGATTGCCTCAAGATGGCCCTGCCAGTAATAGTATCTCTAACCTGTATTTACACCACTATGAATCAAATCGAAGAAATAAACCATCTTGCTTCTTATTAAGATACATAGATGATTTATTGTTATAGGTCGCGTCAGGGAATTTAAACCTAGCATTAATTTTTATCCGGAATACCTAAAATTAATACAGACAAATTTTAACCCGAACAAAGATGAATTTTAGATTTAGATTTAAATATTGCTGACAACAATTACATAGCAATATCTATGATAAAAGGAAGCTTTTAACTCTCAATGTTATAAAAGATACCGAACTTCAATATTTGTTTACATATATCAATATTTAGAAATATTATTTTAAATTTTTTAAAAGAGAAATAATAATAATTTAACTACACACAATATTGATAAATTCAAGAACACCCAAAAATTTATATTTGGTTGTATACAGAATGTTTTCCCATCAACTTCTTGAGAAAATAATAGATAAAAAAATATTTTTAAAAATATTTTAAACTCATAAACGAAATTTGTGAAGAGTTACGATGGATTTAGGAAATGCAAAAACCAAAAAAACATAAGGTCCACAAAGCACTTGTTAGTGGTCCATTTTGGAAGAATATGTGCATTCCATACAGGGATACTTTTTAAATACACACAAAAACCAAAATTTACACGACTACGCTTTAAAATTATTTATGACCAACAAACAGTTTTTTGCATGAATCTGTTTGCATCTAATACCAAATAGTTAAACTCGTGAAAATATGGATCATTTGATTGAATGGCATTAGGGGGGAGTTATGAGCAATACAGGAGTGGTAATTGTTGTAGGAAATATGATAAATCGTTCCAGAAATTGTGAATTGAAATATTGATAGGATGGGGCTCTTGGGGAGTTTTGATGATTTACCTATTCATTTGTGAATATACTATTTTAATTTGAACTTTAATTTTGATATTTTTCTTCCATAAATATTTTAAAATGGGGCATCATCTTTGGTGTTCGAGGTTCATTTATATTATGCACTTAATTGTTTTAGAATTTTAACATTTTAATTTATAAATCTTTCAGAATGCGATGGCGAATATTTTAAATTTGTTAAATTTTAAATTTTTTTGAGAATTGTATATTTCCCCGATTAGCTTACCGTTCCCATGGGGGAAAAGGGTGGTCCCGTCAAACTAGTTTAACCCATTATCGGTCCTAAGTCCGAGGTTCCCTTTGGGAATTTTATAAATTTTTAATTTTTTGAAAATTTGGGAATTTTATTTTCTATATTCGCCATTGATATTTTGAAATGGGATTTAGTATTATATGATTCATATAATTTCAATTTTTTAGTTGATTGTGAAATTTTGATTTATATATATTTAAATATATATAAATATTGTTTCTTAAAAAATATTAAAGAAAAACAAATCCTGAATTGATAAGAAAAAATTAAATTCGCTTTCATGATTATATAATTTTAATTGTTTTGATAACTTTCAAATTTTCAATTTTTATTTAAATATAAGAAAACAAAAATAGAAAAAAAATATCTTACTTATATAAAGAAAACCATCATAAAAATATTTAAAAATTTTAAAAATATATATATATTTATGTAGAACAATTGAAATTATTACGATTTTTTCTATTTTATTTTAAGAAGACATAGAGTATCTAGATAATGTAAAATAAATGCAATTAAACTTTTGCATTACTTTAATTTTTTTTCTCTTTAGTAACACAACTAAACGAAACAAATTCCCTCAAAATTGAAGTTGACTCAGGTCTTAGCTGTAGAAATACTTTGGTTGAAGGATGAGGACACATATGGTTTCGAAACATATCTTCTTGAATTTGAGGCTCTATGAAGTGTTTGCATAACATTATACAGGATTTCCTGTTTTATAGCTTTCTTGAAAATTGGATTTCTTTTACGTTTGAAGACAGAGAAATAAAAACAAATTTGTTCTGTAGATTTTGCAATACTTCTCTTTCCTGTATTTCAAAGCCTTTTCGTGGAATTTACTCCAAAGGATTTACATTCAAGTTGAGCAACCAATGTGCAGCATGGAAGAAGTTATACAGTGGCGTAAAGCGTGTATATATATTTGTATAGACGAATCAATTTATATTTTACCTTATTGTCTTACGAAATAAACTTTTTGGAAAAGAAAATAAAATTTGACACATGCATGTAACTTAACAATTTGTTTGATAATGAGGTTATTATAATAATGTGTTTTACTTTGAAATATTTTGAGACAAATTATGTTATTGAAGAGCTTTTAATCTCGAAATTATAAATTTTAAAATATAAAAATTCTTCCTTCGAAAACAGTTTTAGCACTCTAGCCTTAATCTTAATTAAATGAATTAGGCAAAATACATTTTATAAAAATCAATAATAATTATAAATTGAGGGTTTACAGTATAAGCAGAGCTTAGAAAAACTGAGAATGGGAATTAAATTTAATATTAATTTTTTTTGTAGGGAATCTTAGTAGAGATAAACGAGATCTTGTAAGTTTTAAACACAACAAATATATATTCGTTTATTCTATTTGCAACAGTGTCTGTTACTTTTCCACTTATACCTGACATATTTTTTTGCGTATAATTTTTATTAAGTTTTCCTTTTGTAGTCAGACAATAGGTTCTTATAATTTTTTTTATTTAAATGCTTCGGTAATTATTTAGTACTTTTACAAATCCCGCTTACGTTAAGAAAATTTGTATTTGATCTTTCCTCAAATATTAATTTCTCTAAATTATATTATTTCTATTCTAATGCGAATATTTTGGTTTTCCTTTAATTTGAAATTTAATGTACCTAGCCTAATTATCTTTTCCGAGTTTTCCTAACAATAAGGCAATATATTAATAATAAATATTTTTAAGTATTGTTTCTATGAGCTATAACATCGCCACCTATGATTGTGATAAAAGAGGTCTTAGAATTACAAGAATTTTCAATTAACTTTGAATATTTATATTATATTTATTAATAAATGCATCTGATCATGAAGGAAGAACGAACTAATCGATACAATTAATAAGAATTTTTTTTTATAAAAATAACTAATTATTAATTTTTTTTCTAAGTGATGATTAATAAGAATTTTATAATTTTTTATTCGTATGTTTGCATGTAGCTGTTTATATGTACTCTATTATCTTTTTTTTATTGATATACCTACATTACTATTCCAATGTATTTCTTTAACGACACTGAGATTAAAATCGTCTCTCTTGCAATAAATATTAGTGTTTATTAAACTCTCTTTTAGATTGTAGCTGAATATCTAGGACAGGGGTGTCCAACCCGCGGCCCGGGGGCCGCATGCGGCCCGCCTTTAAAAATTTTGCGGCCCACGAGATTCCTTACAACTTAACAAAATTCGGCTACTTTGTACAATACTTTTTGTGTAAGCAGTTCTTATTTTTTGTGAAAAATAAATCCGTAACTGTTATTATTTTATCACGTTGTCTGTTACTGCGAATCTCTTTTTTTTTTCTAAATTGAAATTTATCAAACATAAATCGTACTCAAACTTAACGCATTGAGATCAACTTGCAAAAACTAAGTGAAAGAGTTGTGACAAACAGATATCTCACTAATTAAATAAATTAAACATTATTTGATCATTGTATTATTATTATTGTACTATCTATGTTTGTATACATGAAAAATCATGAAAACAATAATAATATATCAGTCTGTTTTAAATTTTCATTCCAACAAATGGTTGTAATGGATCCAAATCTAATATAAAGATATATATTTTTATATGCGGCCCGCGGTATCGTAAAGTTCTTCCGAAGTGGCCCACGAAGTCATTTGGGTTGGCCACCCCTGATCTAGGAGATAGGCTGGATCACTGTTGTTGCTTATCGGAATCAAATTAATGTAATCTGGATAAAAGTAAAGGAAAAGGTTTGTAATCCTTATTTTTCTAAAAAATATCATTGTATCGATAAAAATAATATGTTGCATTGTTTATAGTTCATGTTCATAAAAGTGTAAGCGCATGTTAGATATATGTTAGAAAGTATATAATTACCTGCTACTCCATCTTCTTAGAAACCTTTAGTTTGTTGATAATAATTATCATTACATTACATGAAATTCTCTTGTAGAACTAGTCCAGTGAGTGAATGGAAAGTGCCCGAGTTTTTATTACATTTTTAGTATGTTATTTTTATATAATTTTGATAGTATTTTGAATCATTTCATTAATATCACTAGAATTAAAAAGATCTTCAAAATCCAAACTGAAAGGTAGAATAATTTTTTTTTTTTTCAGGGATGTATAACTTTCTTAATATTTTGAATTATATCTTTGGTGATAATTTTTTTAAAGAATAAAATCTGTACAATTTTTTGAAGAATATTTCCATTCTTATAAATGCATTTATTAAATCCATTGAAAACTGTTCGAAACTTAAAAGAGCTTTTGGGAAATTTAGAAAATATGTGTTAAAAATATGTAATTATTAATCTGTTATCACATAAATTTTTTATAAAATACTGAAATACAGCTTTTAATTGTTCTTTTATTGAAGGCACATGTAATAAAATCTGCGCATTTAAAATAAAATCTCATTTAAAATATTTGTCCAGCAATGAACTATACTGCTAAAGTATAGTTTCTTCATACGTTGGCAACGTAAACTATTATTAAAATATTTTGCTTCCCCTGAATCTTTCAAAATGATACAGTAATTTATTGTAAAGTTATATTTATATATCTGATTTATAATATTGTACTTAAATTCTTGAAATACTTCCATAAGCATACAATATTTGATTACTGTCTTAATGAGAAAGTTGAAAAGTTCTACATCTTACATAATTGATGTTTGATAAGTATGTTTTATTAATAATCTCAAGTCTAACTTTTGTGTATTCATAATATTTCCTAAATTATTGTATTTTACGGCTCTGATATTTCATGTAATTATACATATATGTGTGTGTGTATGTACGTATAATTTTAAGATTATTAATGAAGTTGATGTACTTTAAAGTTGTTTCATTCTGGTTTACTAAAGCGTGCATTCAAATATTCTTTTACTTTGAATTTCCTAAAGGAAATATATTCAAAAAGATTTTGCAGTCAATTATGTTTCTAAAATTCCCCAAATATATGACTACGTAATTTTATTTAACAAATTCTATTCATGTTTAGCACCCGTCCATGAAATGTACCTCAAATCAATGCATTACTGATTATATCAGCAAAATCAGTGAGAAAAAAAAAAGAAGAAAATGAAACACACGACTGGGTGTTAAAAGTAAAAAAAAGAACAATGAAAAAAAATAAGTCGAGTGGCGACAAAATTACTGCTTATTAGATTGAATAACAACGATCAGAAACCGAGGGGAGAGACAGAAAGAAATAAAAAGAACCCTACACCTCTTCAAATTCCCGTATTTTTCTAACCTTATCATGTAGTTACCGAAAATTGATCTAATTTAGAAGCCGAATCAAATGAAAATCCGCAGGAAAGAGTTGGTTCATTTGTTCTAACTTGATTTTCGGTCAACACGTCTTGAATAAAACATCACATCAACGTTGCTGCAGCGTTCTTTTTTCCTCTGCTCGTCCCCTTTTTCCCCCTTGATGTTATTTTGTGTGCATTTCGCAGATTTCCTAGCGGCTGAATTCGTCCCGCGAATAACTTCACTGCGCAGTGGTGTGAGATAATCTATTTTTTCCCCTACCTCTGTCTCTCTATTTCAGCTTGTTTCCCAGATAAAATTTGCATGTGTTGAGTGGCTGGTCTTCTCTTTCCTTTCCTTCTTTCGATGCTCGAAGAGAGCTCTGCTTTTTTCCCTACTCCATAAGATTTCTTCCGCCTTTTCTCACAGAAGAATAAAATGTTCTATTCACACATAAAGACATAATTTGGTCCTGAGTAATAAACTATTTTTGTAATGGAATCCATAGCCTTCAAAATATTTTTGTATTAACAATATTCGTTTAGATATCATTCACTTTCTGAGTATGTTATGCAATGCTAGTTTTAGAAATAACCTATTTCCTTATGGTAATTTAATAAGTGTATTTTTTTTCTTCTTCAAAAGAAGTTAAGTACATTTGCTTTTAGTATCCACTATCGTATAATACGGCGTATAACGCGCACTTTTAAAGCAAAAAACCCCGAAATTAACGGATGCGCGTTATACTCCGGGTATAAAAGTAATAGCTTTAAAAGTAAAGAGAAGGTAAGCATAAAAATATCTGGATACTTTATTTAAAGGAAATGGCAGATCTTATGAAGGTGCATTATTGGATAACAAAAATTTGCCGTATTCGTCTTCCGTTATGCCTTCAGGTGCATCATTGAATTTTGTTCGTCACTATTACTTCGATCTATAAGTAAATAATCATCTTCCACCTACATTGTTAGATATGCTATCTTTTTTTAATAACTTTGAAATATATCAATTTCTTTTTATGCTTTATTAACCCTTACACACTATTTCTAGACTGGCATGACGCATTTGGCTTCTCTTTCTATATGTTTTTTCACCTTCTAACACTATTATACTTTCTAACACCTCTTTTTTTGCTCTTTATGATTTTTCGTTTTATAAGTATATCATTGTTCAAAAGCCTAGTACAAAACTTGGATAAATAACATAAAAGATAAGAGCATTGGACATTTACATTTCAGGTTTCTTTGTAAAAAGAAAAGGTACTCGTTTTACGGCGAATAAACATAAAAAATTAAAAAATGCAGTTTGAAAGTACTGGTGGGCGTAATACACCTAAAGTATTTTAAAATTGTTTAAATTTTGAAGAAAATTTCAGTATTATTATTACCATAAAATACAAAACATTATTACGTTTAATATCGAAGAAGATTTACATAATAGATTATTGGCGGAGAGCCATTCCAATCTTAATTGTATTGTAGGAAAAGAAACAACATTCCACTTGTTTCCTCGCTCTTTCTATAATTTCGAATTATATTTGTAAAACATTAACAATATCAAATAGAATTTTATGTTATTTTTTTTTTTACTTTTGCGAGATATCAGTCACATAAGTTATTATTTTGTCTTGCTTCCTTTGAACATGTATATCAGCTGTTAAGACACAGACCCTATCATTACAAATAAATGCTATCGGTTTGATTCAAAAATAAAAACTTAGCAGGAATTCTTAATTAAAAGTTTTCTATAGGAAGTCAAATACGAATATTATATATTGAGACTCATAGTATATTATTTGCATTTATTTATCTTTTTTTTATCTAACGTCTTTACAAAATTTTAATAATTTGAAAAATACACCTTATATTTACTAAAAACGAATGCGCTATATATCATATAAATACACTGAATCTGAGTTAAATTAGTTCGAGAAATTGAAGCAAGCATGTTTAAGAGTTATATGGAGAAGGAAATATAAGGAAATTCTTTTTTAGGTAAAAGTTATCTTCTAAGGTATACAAAAGCTGTTTCCTACCCAACTCTTTATGTATTTAACTTTCAGTGTTTTAAAATAGCTTTCAATTCAACTCGTCTTTAAAATCTTATTTTATGTTTATACATTTCGTAAAGCTCGAAATTCTTTGCGGATAATTTACGAACTTATGGCCTTCTCTAATAAAATGTTCTGAAGCATAAAAACAAGTTTTCTTCTCCAGGTGAAAGAAAGAAAAGTCCATAGGGAGAAAGAGAGAGAGAGAAAAAAAATAATTATTCTTTTGTGAAGAGCGGTGTGCAAGTTGTATTCATTTAAAGGCAAATCCAGATCAAGCGACGGGGAACTTGTGCACGCGCTTCTTCGAAAACAAAACTGCAAAAATAAAAGCCTTCCCACTGTCGTGTCCTATAATAAGCACTTCATTTAAATCCCAAAGCGGAGAGGAGCAATGAAAAGGATTTAATCAAAAATACGGTTGCGTCCCTAAAGCTAAAATCAAAAGCAAACTTTAAGAAGCGGGAAATCAATTTATAAGAAGAGAGGAATGATTACTGTTCCTGCTCGCTTTAACATGAATAAATAGCTTTTAAGAGATTAGTTTCGAAAACGATATTTTACTTCAAAGCGATACTTCTTTTAAACTCTTGGAATTTTAGAATTGAGTATACCATTGATGTGGATAATAAGTGAAATTAAATTTATTATGTTCCAATAAAGAATAATGCAGAGAAATAATTTATACACTACAAATGAAAATTTCATGAATTCGAGAATTTAATGTTCGCATGATTGGCCATTGAATAATTTATTCTCACTTCCATCTCGAAGTTTTTCATGCTTGCTTCTCCGATACGAACGTGATTTGTAATTAGCTTTTTTTTTTAAAAAAAAAAGTCTTTCGGAATTATTCAGGTGACGAAAAGAAATGAAAACAATTTAGAGGCTTTAATAAGAGAGAAATTACTTTCTATAGAATTCTCTGCTTTTAAATTGAACTTTATTGATTCTTCTGTAAAATTTATATTCATGGAGTTCTTTGAAATGTTTTTGTGTGATTATAATATATAAAAATGTTAATCAAATGTTGGAAAATTAATTCCATCTAAAAATTAAATTTATTAAATAACATATTAAAAATTAAAAAATATTGTAATGAATATGCAACTCTTAATTTTTTTTCATCTGGAGTTCTAATTATACATCAGTTTTAATTCTCTAAAAGCTTTAATTTAAATTAGAAACTCCTTACCGTTACTTTTATCTAAAAATCGAAAATAACTTTTTTAAGCGTTTGTAGTGTTATTTAATTAAAAATTATATTTGCGGTCAAATTATAAACTGCATTTTTTCATTGGATAAAAAGTTTTTAAATCGTAATCAAAACTTATTCTTGTTCTTTACGAATAGACTCTGTGTTTACTTTTAATCTTAAAAGGTTTAAGTAAAATAAAATGCAAAGAATGATTGTGAATAACTTTAAAAATTTGCTTAATATATAAGTTCAATTTTTAGATGCCTGTTAATAAACCTGTTATATATATATATATATAATTCCTACTATAATATTAATTATCTAGAGTTCTGTTACTAAAGCTATTTATTGAGTTTTATCACATCATTTGAATATTGTTTTATTTATTCTAAGTAGATTTGTAATTATTACAGAAATTAATTTTGTATTTAAGTAAAATATTGCTTCTTTTGTAAAATCTGGTGTTATTTTATGCAGCTTAAATTTGAAATAATGCAATTTTTTTTTCAGATATTTGAAATTTCATAAAAATTTTCATAGTTACTGTAGATATTAATGGCAATTTTATAATGAAATTCTAATGTAATGATAAAAAATATTTTCTATATTTGATAACATTATAACTAACATGTAAATAAATCAAACTTTTAAAATTAAAAATCCTCTTTTTCAGAAGAAAGTCAACATATTTTAAATTTTTGCCGTTATTTTATGAAACTAAGACATATATTTTAAAGGAAAAATTTAACTAATTTTATAAGCTGGTTCAAGAAAACTAATCCTATGAACCAACTTAATTATTTTTTCATTATACTGAAGTTAATTAATTAATCATAAGTATTCAGGTAAATTACGCAGTTAATTTTAAGAACAGGGCAAATAATAAATATCAAAAATCTAAGTATTTTAACAATATCGTATTTTATATATTTACAATTAATTTTATATCTCATGTATGATTTTTCATAATATTAATTAACAGCAACAAAAAACATTATTAACTAAACCATTCTTAGCTAAATAAAAATAAAACGATTTAAAATTATAAAGCATAAGTGACCTTTACAATAAAATAGAAAAGAAGAAAAAAAATTATACCATGTTTTTTAAGAAATTAAAGCGCATTTTACTACTCACGAAAATTCCTGTTGATGATAATCTCGGGTGATATGCATTAAATATTAAATTATTAAGTCATCAATGGATAGAATAAATCGATAACAATTCAATAATAATCTATCCACATTTCATAGTTTTGGCAATTAATGAAACACGTTTGAAATAAATTCATATGCCATCTATCCAAACATTTTATATTGTGTTTTATACATTTCGTAAAATGCAGTGTTTTTTGTAAATAATCGTAATGTTTAATATGTATTTATAAAAATAATTAAAGAATGTTTTGAATTGTATTGACATACCTTTTAGAGAGTAGCATAGTTAAACTTGGAGTAAAAAATGAAATATTTGATACTCTTCATGAAAAATTTCTTTTCGTAATTTAGTGAAATTCTTTTATTTTTTAAAACTGTAGTGAAATTTTAGAATAAAATTATTACTTTACTATTAACCCCCAATTAAAAAAACGCTATAATTTGTAATATTTTTTTTCCTATAAACTTTGCATATCAAAAAGAAATAAGTTGTTAGAAAAACATGTAGATTAACATGTAAAGAAATTTTCTTTTAGAAAGTATAAAAAAATATATATATATTAAACACTAATTTCAAAAATAAAACCTTTTTATTTCTCTCTATACTTCAAGGAAGATAGACTTTAAAATTATTTTTACAAACTTGTTTAATTATCGTACATTTAGTAATAGTAGTTTTTACAATTAAAAATTAATTAGAAACGAAGAATATTTATTTTCAAGTATATCATTCATATCAAAATAAAGTAATCGAAAGAAGTCGACTTGTTCAAGAATACAAAACTTTATCATGTCACTGATAAGTAAAGGCGATATTCATTCATAACTTTTAAAAATGGAATCTACTCTCATTCGTTAAAATAAATAAATAAACACTTCTTTAAGCCGCATACAATTTTGATCGCTACACTTTGAGAATGGGATAACAATTTATCCGTGGTTTTTGTTCTTAATAGTTGTGGATTTCGTAAATATATGCATATGTAATACTTATTTTATCATAGTTTTAATACCATCGCAAAGAGATTTCAGACAATGATGTAATATTCAGTATTTGGAGGATTTTTATAACTTGAAGAGAAAATTTGAAAAGTTATTTAAATTTAAGGACTGCATTTTCAAAAATAAATAAATGTTTTCCCTTATTGTCTAAAACAGTTTTGTGTTGTTTTCTTAACAATGGAAATATTTATGATAAAGGGATTTGATTTTTATTGACAAGATTAAAGCTGTTATAAAACATTCTAAAACCTAATTATTTAAGTATTAAAATAATTCCATTTCACTTAACTGTTGTTAATGATGTATTAACTTAATTGTCTAATTTTAAATATAAAAAGGCTATTCACCATAGGTTAAATATTTATTAAAGACACAATAAATAAACATATATGAGATTTTTGTATCATACAATTTTCTTATTCTATAGAGTTTTCCGAATCTGTATAATTGCTTGAAATTATTTATAAAAGATAACATTTTTAAATCACAAAGGCTAAAAAAGGGATTACATTCAAAATAACTAAATTAAACTTTTCTGTGTGTGTGTGTGTGTGTGAGTTAAAATGCTCAAAATTACATAAGTAAAACTTTTCTTGAAACACCCTAAAAATTATAACTGAGAACAGGATTAGTTTCTAATTTCTTAACATGTTAAATAAAATTTTAATTTCATTAAACAGAAAATGAATCATTCACTCACATAAAATCTAATATTCATTAGTTAATTGACACGAGAATTTATTCTATTTAGATGAGGTAAAAACTGATAATTATAATATTTTTCATAAGAATTTTTTGCTTGATCTAAATTCAAATTACCTATCCCGTAAAAGCAATTTTTTGATTCTTCGTTTCCAACCGACTCAAGTCACTGCTCCTAAAAACACAATTTAGGCTCCTTTCGTCAATTATTCATTTAATGGAAACTGATTGCGTCGAACGATCGCAAATGACGCGATTCGTATTTATTTTCTCTACATCAAACAACCATTTCCACCAGGATCAGATTAAACACAGTAGGTGCCGCTTTTCACTTATTTAAATCACGGAAAACTGCTGTCGTTTAATAAACATTAATTAATTTACCACGTAATGAACTTAGTGCTTCAAAACTCTCTGCAAACATCGGTCGGAAAATCTACTTTTGAAGGTGAAGCGATATGACTCAGAAGCGCAGTTCAACTGTTGCATAACTTAGCAGATGTCTGCTTTGAGAATGAAGCGACAGTTGTAGGGGAAAAAAGTTGGCGCGGCATAAGGGAATTGATCAAATAAAGGAGCAGCGTCTTGCTTTCAAGATGATGCAGTGCTCCTCGTACTACTTCAAAAGTACAATTGGTTTGTTCCATCTCTGATGTTTAATCATATGATTACCAACATAATTTGCATTACGAAAATTGAAATCGGGTATAATTTTAATGGGATTTAGAAACAATAAGTAAATATTCTAGAGCGATGAATTTAATTCAATTGAATTAATCGACGGCGCTCGGCAATCTAGAAAGTGTAATGACATAAACGGTGCCTTCACAATACCACTTTGCCTTTAAATGCGACATATGCTTTTATTCTATCGGAAAGAATCGACAATTTCATTAACCAGGCTTGTTTATAAGGAAATAATTATCTGCCTCTCCTCTCTTTTGGGAGAAATAGAGAAAATGCACCCTTTTTTAAAGAAAAAAAATATTTGTTGTCTAATTTAGTAATTACTTTCCTTTTTGGAATCTGCAAAAATTTAATGAAGCTGGGGCTAAAAATTAACATCTTTTCAATTAAAAAAATGCTATTAATTAAAAATCATTGTTTAATTGCGAATTCCGAAATAATATTTTTCATGTTTTACTTTTTTGAAAGATGTAAAATTCTGCTTTATTTAAAAGTAAAGAAGGGGAAAAAAAGGATAAATGTTTATAGAAGAACTAATTTGAAATTTATTAATAAATGCATATTTTAATTATATTTAAGAGCTTCATAATAATAACAATTACGTAGCACACTAACTTATTTTTTATTTGTAAAAACATCTAAATTCCTAATATCATGCAAACTTTCCGTTTCAATATGTTTAGTTTTAGAAAAATCTACCATCTTTCGTTACTTTTTATTTATGTAATTTGCTTTTAAAAATATTTCCAGGTAGAATGCTAAATTAATTAAATATGGGGATTTGTTTGATTTTACCTTATGTTTATTTATCTTTGTATATCGTTTTTTTTAAAAAAATATTTAATTCTTAATATTTATAAAAAGAAAGGAAAAGCATTCGGATCGAGATGAAATAAAACAACTAACACTAAATGTATTCATTTTCTGAGACAACACAATAACACTATGTGGATTTTTTAAAAAATCTCTAAAAACGCTTGGATTTAATGAAAAGAATTACAGAAATATGCAAACAAACCACTCTTTATTCAGAAGTTTTGATTCGGCTGATTTTATTTACTTAGAAATTTTTTTGCCGGTAATCAGCACAATTTTATTTGACTTGATATTAAATATAATTAATTTAAAAGAATTTCACACAAGGAAAAAAAATTTAAGTATTTAATGTTTTTAACTTGAATGGGGTGTGTATATTCTACAAAAACTGCGTAATAACATTAATTAAAAACATTTAAATCTTAGAATTGACTTTAAGACGTTAAGAAAACATGTTTAGTTATTGCATGAATCAACATTTTTACTTTCAGTATGGTTATCAAAATGCGTTTATTTGAAAAATATAAAGATCTTTGGTTATAAGTATTCGCGTTTAAATCTCTTATAAAATGTTACCTTAATTAAAAGTTTGAAAACCTATGTTTGGCTTCGTAAGGAAAACAGTTTAAAAAAAACTAAAGAATATTTATTGATATTTTATATTTTATCGAGAATACTTTATAAAATATTCTATAGAATGCAGGAAGTCTTTTTTCAGAGAAGACATCACTTATAATGATATACAAATAAAACTAATGCATTTTAAATTATTGTAATTTCTTATTTTTCTGCATTGAAAGTAATTATAAAATCTAAATAACTAAATATTAAATAATTTGAAAAAATTTGAACTTCTCAAATCAAGTGACTTTTTATTTAGTCACGATCCCCATTTGGGGATTTTGGAAACTTATGTTAACCACTCGTTACAATATAATATAATAATAATAATAACAATAATATATATATATATATATATAGTCTTATTCTCTACAAACAAGAGATAACATCCAACAATCACATTTTAAAAACACATAGACAGTAGGAAAATCACACAATGAAGGACATATGAGCAACCGTGATTAAAAATTATAAAATGGATGCTGCAGTATTATAATTATTGCTGACTTAGGACACAGCTAATATATGAAATAATTTATATAAAAGTGGGGTTGAACATGTTTTTTGGCCAGCCAATCTTCCCGCTTTATGTAAATAATACTGAGCAAAAACCTATTGAAAGTAAGGAATAGGAATATCTAAATCCATTACAAGATAGAGGTAACTTACCTAAACATTTCACTTAAAAATGCAGAACCCGCGCTAAATCTGAGTGCAATAAATAAGTTATTGCCTGATTCTGGACCCTAATGCAGATTTAAATCATGTGAATGGTTGAAATGTAGCACTTAACAGAAGTATAAAAAGAATGGAAATAAAAATTAATAAGAATTACAAATTATAGCATTACTATAGTAACACTAGAGTAAATATGAATAAAATAATAATAAGTAATTTTATCTAATATTAGAATATGGAGATAACTATAATTATGAAATATTTAAGTTTATACTAATAAACTATTATCAATCTCAGAATTTTTAATCCTTACTATTTTGAATAACTTTATTCATATAACTATTCTGATTTAAGCAATATTTAGTAAAATGCTTATAGTTATTTATTATTTCTTATTTTTGTGACACCAGAAATTTATTACGTTGTATATAATTAATAAAAATATTTCTAAACATAGAAACATGTACATTACTCTCCCAATGAGGAACTTTTATAATATTGAAATTAAATTCTTCTCTTTTATCATAAATATTAGAAACAATTACACTATCTTTTAATTTGATATGTATGTCAAGAAAATATGTTTCATTGTTGTTACTATTTGTCTGTATTAAATTAAGATAATATGGATAAAAATTAATGCTAGGTATAAAATTGGCTAGTTTGCCAAAAATGATTATGTCATCTATATAATGATAAATATAATATTTAGAATTATTAAAGTAACTACTTTCAAAATAATTTAAGTATAAATTGGCAAGATAGTTGCTAGCAGAGCCACCTTGTGGCAAACCTTTATTCTGCAGATAATAGTTACCCTTATGATATATATAGTTCTCTTTTACAAATCTAAGTAGTGAACCAAATCTATCATAATTATCATTATTAAATAAATTATCTTTATGTAAATTTACAAGTATATTAATCAAATTATCAATATTAATAGAGTTAAAAAGATCTTCAAAATCTAAACTATAGGTTGAATAAATCTTTTTATCTTTCATTTGTTCAATAAGTGATTTACTATTTTTAAGAATGGCTGAGGATTTAAGATTATTTATTGTATCATGTAATACTTCATGGAGAATTTTGCCTGTTTTGCTGATATATGTATACGCATATATATATATATATATATATATATATATATAAAATTCAAAGTATTAAAATACTTTCAAAAAACAAAAAACGTAATTGAATATAATTATACAACTACACAACTTTTTGTACATACATATAACACAAAAGATTAAATTTTTTTTGAAGAAAACTGACTGTGTTAATGGGTTAATGCATCGTAAATATAAGATTTAAATGTTTCAAACATGATTAAAAATATGTTAAATCTTTCCTTGCAATAACAATAATTCAATTATTATCTTCTAAATGAATAAATTAATACTCACTGTTCTATAATTAATTGAAAAATTACGTTTATGTTTTAAAGTTTTTAATGCTTTTTAAATGAATGAATTTTGCATTTTTAGATTTACGCTTCTACTCAACGTTTTAGTGGAGACTATTTGAAATTATTTTTGATGTGGTGAAAACGCCATAATTTTTCACTTCCACGAAAATTTATCGTAACTTTTTTTTGTGTGTTTTTGCATATAGTCCTTGTGCTGTATGAAAGCATCCCACGCTTCCAGGTTAGTGTTATTGTTCCAAAATGAAGTAATCTGATTCGAATCCCGAGTTAAATTATTTGCATCATGAGTTGCATTGCAGTTAATACGATTAATCAAAAAAGTATATGATAAATAAAGACAATAATAAAGAAATGTGCGTATCACACCAAACAAGATTATTAATGAAAATTAAAATAAAAACACCGTATTTAAGTAAAGCAACTACTCCTTACCATGTAAAAGTAATTGAATAAATTATATAGAAAATAAACACATTCCAGAAAATCTTTAAGATATCAAAATTTGCAGTAACTTATTACTGGCTCTTAAGGTTTCAAGGGGTGAGAAATATCTTATTAGATGTTTCTATTGTCTTTAACTCTTTAAAACATCCATATCAGGAATAATATATACTGTCACTCAATTAAAATAATTTGTCTCACAAAAATTTTATTTAAAAAAATTAATCCTTTTTACCTCATTAGCTGCAATTTGTTTTATTACAGAACTGAAAATAGGTATCTAAGTTACTCATACATAATGATTTGGGAGGAATAAAAATTCTCAAGATTCAGCGTTCATCTTTAGGCCGTTCCAAGACTCATACTGAATCACAAAATTTGAAAACTTAATTGATATGATATTTTTCTTAGAGATTTTTTCCTTTTTTTTAGTTTTATAGTTTATTTATTAGTTTCTCTGTCTGATCTTGAGGATGAAACCTTTAAGGGGCATATTAAGTTAGCCTTTTTACAAAAATTACCTTAGTATTACAAAATGGATTAAATATAAATAAAATCACAGGTAAAATCATTAACATCCACTGCAATTAATCAGTAAAAATACATTAAAAATTTCTTCATTTCTCACTGTCTATTTATTACGTGAAAGACAGTTAGCAGTGCTTATTTAGTTCTGGTGAAGCAAATTTTCAAATTGTTGCAAAAATTTTTAAAAAATTCAAAACATTTCTTGAGAGAGAGAGTTAATGGTAATTTTAATTCGCTTATTTGATTTTTGCTTTGCAAAATTTATCTTTAATGGTGAAGACACAAATTTAACATATTTGTTCTTGATATTTATCAATTTGGGTATTTATTGAAATCTGAAATAAAACTGAGAAAAGGTTCTTGCTTTTATTTTTTCAACTCTTTGTGACGAAGATTATTATATAGATAACTACCCGAACCAATAATTTTATAGCTACATTTAAAAATTATAAAATTCAGTGGGGTTTTTGGGGGGGAGAATTAAATGTATTCTGATTAAAACAGTACATTCGAAAATAAAGACTAAAAAATCACCTTCCATAGCAAAGCAAATGGTGTCAAGAGTAAGCTTTTTATCTTGGTATCATTCGATAAAAAGGGAAAACGGGGAAAACATATATTCTTCCGCACTTTCTCATTATTGATACATTAAGCCTACGCAGAAAAAAGATGGGGAAAGAAAATCAGCATCATATCAAAATGAAAACCATGCGACGTATGTAACAGCGACCAAAACAGAAAGTGAATTCCTTTCTGCAATTGTGCTCCCTCGCCGCAAACTTCGATATCTCGTTTCAAGACATCAAATAATAATAACAACAAATAGGAGATTCCCTCATAATTTTACCCTCTGCAGGATCAGAAGGAAATACATCAGTCCTTCTCATTCTACAAACAGAGCAGGAAATATTTGTAATGTTGCAACTGCCTGATTCCAACCCACCCTTCCCCGTCCTCTTTCCCTATGTGTTTTCTATGTGTTGGGGACCGTCTTTGTGCAAGCAAGCACCGAAAATCATCAACTGTCGCATTGGAATCCATTATAAAAATGAGCTGCGATTACTCGCCTCGTATAGAATGACGAGCAACATCCTCGCCTTGGTTGCCCGGAGGCTTAAGCCTTCTCAAAGAAGAGGGGAAAATCTTTTGAGCTTTTGCATCGGATCACAGCCGCAGCGTCCTCCCCTTTCCCTTACAACAACCCCCTTCCCTTCATTTCCAGGGAAGTGGAGTGGCGGGAGACAGCTAGCGCCTCTTCAAGAACAGGAGTCATCCAGGAATAAATTATTCCATCCCTTCCACCTTCCCCATTCACTCTACTAGAAGATGTAGTCTGTTCGATGCAAGAGAATAAGAAGTCTAAAGATAAAATTAGCGCATTAAGGAACATTAACGAAATTTCGATTAAGTTCCTCCCTGCAAGTAAGGGGTGGGCATAGGGGGTGTCTGAAAGGCACCGCCTTCGATAGATAATTGACTCTCACGTTTGTCTAATTAATAAGACACTTTATAGCCAGGGGCGCTTTTTATTCCGTCTACCGTAAGTTATTCCATTGAAAATGTACGGATTTATTATTAAAGGACGCTCTGTGAGATGATTAAAGTATTATGTCCGTAACACGTGTAGAATTTAATTCCGACTGTCCTCCTTTTGCTTGCGGTGTTGTAGTTTCTTGATCTTTGTACTCGATGTGAGGGAGAGAGTGTTTACATCCCGCAGTTCTCCCGACGCTCTAATTAGAAATTAAATTGAATCGGATCGGAAGGAGAGTTTTGCCTCAAGAAATGAAATTTTTGTTATTTTTTCTTAGGCGACTCTTTGTTGTTTCTTTCACTTAACAGTTCGATGGATATGGTGAGAGATTTCATTCTGTAGGGGGCGCGTTAAGTAAAAGAAAATTGTTGATTTTAAATATATTTTCTACTTCAAAGTATTAAAATGCATGTTGCTTTAAATAATAACTATAGAAAGGATTAAATATGTTTGTATTTATTTTTCTTTCCTTAAAAATGATTATATCTATTACAAAACACAGTATTACTGTGAAAGTTAAATTACATTTAATAGTGAAAGTATAAACATTAACCTTTCGATAACGGATTTTCAAAGCTAGATAACGTGTCTGCTTCAGGTTGTTTTTGAAAGATGAAGAGAAATACTTTATTTTATACCTAAATATATTAGAGAGGTAGAGGTGACGCTGAATTTTAAATTTACATGTGTATTTTAAAATAAGAATAATATAAAATATTTTAATTTGTGCTTTCGTATAACAAAACAAGCTAAATAATGAATAGGTATTTCTCAGTCAAATGTTATCAAAATAATAAGTATTCGAAACATATGAACAGTCATTTCGCAATTTTGTCAGACTGTCATGTCAGTCACTTTTCAAAAGAATTGAACATCTTATGAATAGTTCATAAGATCCAAACTTTTTCCAATACATGGTCATCATTACAATTAAAATAAATTAAGGGTTCCAAATTCTTTGTTAATCTTATTTAATTATTAAAAGTCAAATGCATGTAAAGGAAACAATTGTTTTTAAAGCTGTGTTCGATGAGAAAAATATTTAATAATCCTATACTTCTCTTTCAAAAATGATAACGAATTTGAAAATTTAGATTTAGATATAATGAAAAATACTTTATTATTGGAATTAACAGCAGTAAATAACAATAAATAAGTAAGAATAATGACAACCTATGTTATATATACATCACACACAACATTATTATTTTCGTTGAAGAAATTTGTTTCTTTGTAGAAATTTATAAATCCTACACAAATTTGAAACATTTAAACATTAAGATGTATGTGACTGTGCAAAATATTAGTGTTTTTGGTATACTGCTCACCTATGGGAATAAAAAACAAATATTTTGAGAGGAAAGAAATTAGGAAATGTAAAAAGTACCTCAAGTAGAGAAATAATATTTTTTGCAAAGTTTACCTTGTTATCGTCTGATAAATTTCTAGGTAAAAAGCTTGGATTATAAAAGTTAAAGAAGAGCGTTCATGAATTATTATAGGAAAATATTAGATAAATATTTGGAGATTCTTGTTTAAACAGTGTGGAAAACACATAAATTTCTGAAAAAAAATTTCCTTTAATCTTTGTAACAGTGTCATTTACAGATTTTTATTATTATTTTAATCTCTCTTATTATTATTTCAGAAATATTTATAGACTTTTATTAATATTAATTGTTTCCTCTTTCCCATATCATTACGAAAAATTTTAATTATCAATTCATTAAGTTGAACTCACTTTAATTAAATATTTACTAGAGCAATTTGAATTTTTTTATTTATCTCTTTTTTCCAACTACAGATAATATCAATCAATTTATTTACGAGCCATTCACATACGATATTTCCCTTCATCCATTTTCCTGGCATTTTTGAAGTTGGGTTTTCCACAAAATCTATCAACTTCAACAAGTCTTTCTCGAACTTTTCTCCCATTCCCTCTTTTCCCATTGACATTCTCTTCTCAAATATTTCCCCGCTTGGAACTTTATCGGATCTGTGAGTCAAAATGGGCGTGACCACAAACACAAAGACGAAGTATCACACGTCAAATGACATACGCCATTTTTCTGTCCGCTTGGTTGATGTTCCAACAATGCCTTTTCTTTCCACCGTAACAGTAGAAGGGGAGAGTTTATGCTAAGCTTACACCTTAACAAGCGGGTATCGCGCCATCAATTTAAGGGCCTTTCGGTTATGAAAAGCCAGAGGAGTCTTCATTAGATGTGATTAAGGCGACCGGCGACACCGGAAAGTCGGTTCCTCCCGACTCTGGACGGGTGTCGACTTAACGAGACCGTTTGCGAAACGGAGACTCTAGGGTTGCAGCAGCCTCACTCCACACACTCGCCAGTGCGAATTAGAGCAACAAGAAAAAATTTTTGGAAGATTCGTAACGTGTCATGTAGAACTCTATGAGTTTACAGAAAATAAAATATTCCAATTTTTATACCTACTGATAGGAGATTTGGGAAATTCTCAATTAAACTTCAAGAAATAATTCCCTGAAGTTTGTTCTATATTTTATTTCGAATAGATAATTTGGTAGAAAGTTACTGGAAATTAGAATGACGGAGTTCTTAAAAATGTATAATCAAAATGTTCACTTGCTTAGTAGCTGTCTCACAAATGATTTTATAGGAAAGAAAGAGGATTAATCACACACGAGCTTTTCTGTAAAGAAAATATGAATAATCTAGTTGTTTGCATTGCTATACGTTTAATAGTAATGATTATTTAATTATTAAAAACGTATCTCCATATGAATTGCAAATAACATGGTTTTGCAAAACGGTAGAGCATAATATAGGTGGCCTTACACTGTCATACATTAAAATACTTGTTTGTATCAAATATGTTTTATTTTATTAAAGTTAGTCACACAGAGATAATTTTTGTGTCGTATATTTAATAAAGTCATTTTTAAGGAGTCATTTTGGAAGGGTACAAAAACTTTATATTTAGGATTTTTTTTAGTTATGTAGTAGTTTTACGAGACTCAAAAATTTATTTCCTGATTCAATAATTGTGAGGAATCCAAGCCAAATTTTAAAAAAATTGAAATATTACATTTTTGTAAGTGGTGATAAGATAGTAAAACCTAAGAAATTATATTTTTGTTCTTTAGTGTAGTTTAGTGTGTTTCAAATACCATTAATTTCTTTTCCCACACATGAGCTGATAAATTTATACTCATCAAAATATGAATCTCTTACTTCTAAAGCATTCTATTAATCCTTTCTTAATTTAAGCTTTTCAATACGAATTTTAAGTCTTTGTTTTTCAAATGTCTCTCATCTCCAATTCTTGTCCAAATAAATTCGCCTAATGGTATAGATGATATAATCACATTTTCAGATTTATGAGTTCCAGTATCTAAGAATATTCAGCATTAAGCATTATTACCTCCGAAATAAGTAAAGTTAACTGAAATTATAAAGAAGTAAAGGGACTTAAGCATTGGGTAGGAAGGGAATTTAAAACGATAAGAAACAATTCCCTTATACAATAAAATAGTCTCAGAATTTTACATGTTTAAAACGCTTATGAATAAATTTTAGACAATCCTATCGTAATTAGGCAGTTCAGAACTTTAAACTGTATTTTTATTTATTTTAAATTGTCCTTCATATAAGAGTAACGTATATAAACTCAAGTAAATTGCAAAGTTATAAATTTTTTAAGAATATAGTTCTGAACTTTTATTTTTGAGCAAATATTTAAAATGCATGGGTCATTATTCTTTACTCGGAGAAAGTAAAACTATAATTAAAAAAATATTTTATAAGAAAGAAATTGAAAATGAAATAAATTTATGTCTTTCTTTCATATAAACCTACATAAAATATTGCAAACATATTTCATCTTTTCATTAATTCGTAATTTTATTCGATTTTACATTTTATTACTTTTTAAACTACTTTAAACAGAAACGACTAAACCAATGATTTATTTGGCAAAATTAAAATGTCCGACAGAAAGAAGACTATTGGTTCAGTTATGCAAAAGAATGAACAGCGTTAGTATATAATTAATTTAACATTTCATATTAAGGAGTATGAAATAAATTATGTTAAGTTGTGTGTGAATATAGTAATTCTCAACCTCCTTGTACTTCCAAGTTGGAAGCAGGAAATTTTGTCATCACGTAACATAACCTCATTAGTAAATAGAACTGTTACAAAATTGGAAAACACTATTGAGTTATTTTGAGCTTAAGTCTTTACCAGGCATTTAAGAGAGAAATATAAATACAAGTTTTTCCCTCGCGTCAGAAATATATGTGTTTAGAGACTTTCTTTTGTTGATGATTGCTATATGTATAGATAATTACCTTATTGTTTTACTTCCCCTTGAATATAATTTCAATTTAATTCAGCAAACATTTGTTTTATAATAATACGCCTGTTTTTCAATTTAATGTAAAGAGATAGGTTATAGTAATTTAAAAGGATAATTCACATCTTTAATTTTTTTTTTTCAGGAAGAAAAAGGAAAAAAGGACCACTAAAACTCCCGACCGGAGAGCCAGTTCAGAGATGAATCGCCAAATAAAAATACCCAGATCCATATCACATTCTGTGATTTTTATCACAGTCTTTCATCCGAACCCTCTTATAATGTTTATGATGAAGCTTGTTAAGGAAAGCAGCCTTTTCACTTCAAAGGAAAGACAATTTTTCCCCAAACAAGGGATAACTTGATTTTGTCGTGGAGTATTTTTTTCTCTCCATTGTGTCTGACACCGGAATATAAACGTTCTTCACAACAAGCGGTTGCAGCTTAGTTCCGGAGCGCCAGCTCCGAAACTTAAGACATATGATGATACACAAAGATTGTTGGCTTACGAAAAAGAATGGCTTCCACAAATAATATTTTTTCACGTATCGCATAGAATTTATTGACGCCGAGATGTAAGTTATGAAATGCGCTGTCCATTTTCTTTGGGGAGATTTTTTTTTGGAGACACAGTACTTTTTGAGGGTTTTTTTATTAGTTTTGAAAACCCCAATTGTACTGGAAAATATTATCATTGGTTTTATATTTACAACGAGAAAAAAGTATAAAATTATTAAACAATGCTGAGGTCTGCTGTTTGAAATTTGTTTCGAAAATGATAAATAATTTAATTTATTAAATGGATTATTATATTAGCAATGAAAAAATATTTTTTTTGAATAGTAAAATGCGTTAAATGCAAAATTTACCCTTTTTTTTTTAAAAATTCTAATCGAAAAAAAAATTAATTTTTTTAATCTATTAATATTTTTTTAAAGGTTTTTTTTTTGTAAAATAAAATATTTTTAAAAATTTTTAAAAAAATTTTTTTTTTAATTTTAAAAATTTTCCCATAAGAAACCCAAAAATTAATTTTATAACTTACAAAATAAAATTAAAAAAGTTAATTTTTTAAAAAAAAAATGGGCGCCCAAGTGGGGAAAAAGGGGTAAAAAAAAAGGGGAAAAAAAAAAAACATTTTTTAAAAAATGGGGAAAAAAAAAGACTAAAAAGGAGTATATTTGGGGAAAAAAAAAAAATTTTTATTTTACCTGGTTTTCTTTCCCATCTTCAAAACTTTAGAATTTCATTTTAGTTTCAATTTTTTTCTAACCTTTTTTTTTTTTTATTAAACTAGGACCCCTTTTTTTTTCCCAAAAATTAATTTTTTTTTTTTTAAATTATTTAACAATTGAAATTATTTTTTTAAATTAAAAATTTAAATCCAAAAAAAATTTAAACAACCCAAAATTTTAATATCAAATAAATTTAAAAAAAAATTTTGGGGGAAAATATTTAATAAAAAATTTTGACAAAAAACTTTAAATATTTAAAAAATGAAAAAAATTTTTTTAAATTTCCTTTTAAAAAGCTACCAATTCAAATAAAACCCCACTTAAATTTTTAATTCTATTTATTTTGAATTTAACTTAAAAAAATTTTTAAAATTAAAAAAACTTTTTTTTTTTGATTTTTAAAAACCTTTAAAATTTTAACATTTTTTTTTAATTATTTAAATTAAATATATTCCCCAAGCTTAGTTTACCTTTAAACTGTACAAAAATTTATGACGTTTTAAAATAAAATTGGGTTCTTAGCATCATTAAAAATATGCATATTTCATTCGTTATTAATGTCTTTAATATTGAAAAATATGAAAGCTTTAAATATTATTGATTTGTATCAAGTAAGTTTAGATATTATTTATAATTTCTATTACAGAAGCATAAAAGAAGCATTTTAAAGAAACATTTTAAATTAAATTGTGGATAAGATTTAGGTATTTGAATCCTTAATTAATGAATCTTAAAAAAATAATTTTTGAAATAACACAGAGTTAAGGGATATGCATATTTATAAAAAATGAATATTTTCTTGTTTTATATCAGGAAATGTGGTAAATGGCATCATATTTTTACCTGGAGTTTATTATTGTTATCAATAATAATCTTGCTTCTTTCAGGAAATTATGGTTGTATTCCTTTTAATTTTGCTTTATTCAGACTTTTTTTTTGAAGGAACTAGTAATTCAGACTTTTTCATTCATCTAGTTTGATAAACATGATATAGTAATACTTAAAACGCTTAATTTTTTTTACTGTTATTTTTCTGTAAAATTTTATACTGCATATTTCATATAAATCCTCTAGTTTTAATTATATTTATTAGTTTTTAAAATTACACACACTGTAAACAAGGATCATCAAGATTATAGCTTTGTTCTCTTAGTTAATTAATGCGAAAGAAAGAGAGGATGAAGTATACTTTTAAATGTTTTAATTACAAGTGATTTGCCAAATCAATCCAACTACACACTGCTACTTTAATACGTTAAACATTTTCTCTTAAAATAATTGTGGACATGTATAAAGACTATGAATGAATAGAAAGGAAATTTTACTTAAATATAAACCCTTTATCTCTCTCTGTTTTTCTATGCAAATTGTTGTCTTAAAAATATTTAAAAAGGACAATCAAAATTAAAAAAAATATGTTTTTCTTAGATATTTGAAGCTTATTTACTTTTCCTTGGTTTTGAGAGAATAAGTAATTCATTAAATAAAAATAATATTTGAATAAAGTATTATTTTTTACATTTTTTTTAAATTTAAAAATATTTAATAAACACATTCATCTTATTATAATTAATATTTTTGCTTCACATTTGTACCATAAAGGAATCTTAAACTTTTCTAAAGACTATTAGCAGTGTAAAAATTTAATTTCTACTAATCTTGCTTTGTTTCATTATAATGACATTTCTTAAAATCTTAGCTCTGCCTATAATGTTTGTCGATCATAAACATCCCTTCAAAAAATTTCAGCATGTATGAAATCTGTTTTTAAAAGCAGGTATAAATTTCAGAAATCAGAGAAATTATTATTAACTACAAAATACATTTAGATGAAATAACACTAAACATTTCAAGAAAAAATCCTTTAAATTAATGAATGAAACAATATAATACAGATAATAGTTTCAAATAAAAAAGCTTGCTATAAGGAAAAAATTCCAATGTTGATGAAAGGGGGATATTTAACGCAGAACATAAAAAAATAACTTTTGTATCATATTTTAAACTCAGAAATAATGAAAAGTGATGCAAAATATACTTATTAAATAAACGTTCCTTTTTAACATTGATTTTCATTTTAAACTGTATTAGTTAATACTTTTTACTAATGACTAGGTGAATTTTTTTACCTATATGTTATGTTTACATTATATGTTATATGTTTTTTACATTTTATGTGTTTATTTGTTATGTGTCCTATAAATATTATTTATGTGTTAAGTTTATGATTTTTTCTTTGTATTATTTTTTACTTTTTACACCATTTGAAACTCAAAAATATAATTTTTTTTACAATAAACAAGCATAGTTTAGAGGAAAATGGAATTATTAGCTAAGTTTTTACGATTTTTGAAAATTATTTTGACAAATATGGTTACCTTTCATTCTTGTAAATTTAAACTAGAAAAAGCATGGAAGATCATACTATTTTGATTTGATTTGATTTTGATTTACATTTCACTCTGTAGCAACACGCAAGGTATCGATGACAAGGTATCGTAATTCTGAGTCTCGGTCAAGTAACGAGCGCAAGACCTGAATCACCCCCTTCCCCTCTCCAAATTTCCACTGCATGACAAAAAATGAATTTTACATTTCATTATAATTCTTCTGTTATTTATGATGAAAAACCAGTGAACTTTTAAAACTTAGAAAGTCATTATCTTATCTGCAATAACAATTCATCTTTAAAAATAGTTGATCCGAAATTAGACCTTGACCAATAATGTACCGAAAAGTAATATAGATCAATAAAATCCTAGAAAAAAGAGGAAAGTTTCTAAAACTTTTTTCCTTGACAAACCATTTCGATAAAGCATGACTCTTGCTGACCCTTCCCTGGCATGCTTATGTGATACAGTTTTTCTTCTTTGAAGATATTTATGCGGCAGTCTTTTCCAAGAAGCAAGAAATGTTTTACTCATGACGTGGTCAAGTCATTCCCGGTCATTGCCTTCAGTGAAAAATGTGTACTTATAAAATAGGGGAACGATGTACAGATTTTAAAGTGACACTTCGTTTTTTGAAAATTGGTTGTAAAACCCTGAAAAATTATATTTTCAAGAAACAGGACATGCTCTGGATACATCTTAGAACCATTACTTGAGGAAAAATTTTTGTAGAGCTCTAAGAAAAGATTATTGCAAAAAGCAACTCGAAATCAAAAGTCAACGTTAGAATTAAAAATTGATAAATGTATGTTTGACTATTTCCTTGCTCATTTTGTTTTTAAATAATATATTAGAAAGTAAATATAATCAAACTAATTAATTATTGTAACTACCAAGCACCATTCTTTTTTTTTCTTCGAAAACTAAGCTTTTTGAAACAAATACCAATGAATAAAATTGTTAAATTGTAATAAATTAAACGTTGTAATTAATTATGTATAATAAAACTTTTCTGTAGACTTTAAAATAAAGGATTAGAAAAAAACGCAATTGTTACAATGATGGCAGAACAAATGTGGCTGTTAATAGTTTGTATCATGAGTTTTCTTTTGTGATATATGTATTAGGAAAACAAAAGGTAATTTGCAAAAATAAATAAATAAAAAATGTTTGCAGGATAATAATCTCAACTTTTACAGAAATCCTTTTCTCCCCTTCTCTTTTTTAATAAAGTTTTGTAAACAAAAAACGAGCCAATGAAATCTGAAGGAAAGTTATGAGGGGGGGGGGATTCCTTATATAACGACATTTCTTAAAAATACTTATCTGAGGATTGATCTAAAAGCCATTTGGTGTCCGAGTAGGTATGAAATATATTTATTATAACAAAATGTTAATAAAGTATATGAAAGTAAAAGTAAAAGTGTATAGTAAAAAGTAAAGTATATGACCTGATAGTAACATTCCTTGTGTGGAGTACTCAAGGGTGAAAAAACGAAACAAACAGGAGATTAAATTACTTGAGATTCAAACAAAAAAAAGTAGAACGGGGAAAAAAAAGGATTTTAATACGAATTATT
Organism: Trichonephila inaurata madagascariensis; assembly: GCA_019973955.1. Lineage (NCBI taxonomy): Eukaryota > Metazoa > Arthropoda > Arachnida > Araneae > Nephilidae > Trichonephila > Trichonephila inaurata. Next base: position 58,577 of record BMAV01013816.1, on the reverse strand, counting down.
TTTGGGGGAGCAAGAGCTTTATTCCGAAGAAAAAATTAAAAAAAAGTATAGTTAAAATAAGAAAATTTATGTAAAAATAAGGGGTTTCCTAAAATTCTTGGTGATTTTAAAGGGTTTGGAGTGTGAAGTACTCAGAAACTTATTAACTGGAGATAGAATATTGTATTCGAAATACTTATCTGATATATAAGAGTTCCATATTAAATGAAGCAAATTATTAACCAAAAAAAAACTCCGAAAGTAATTGCAAGTGTCGTCAAAGTATGGCAATAATTAATAAAGAGCTCCAAGAATCTGTTCCTAGATGCCATCATATTCTACACTGTAATATATTTTAAGATTTCAAAGAGAATTTTTGTTTTTTAATAGTTTCTAATGTAAAAGAAATTGGAAAATAACACTCTTTGTACAAAATAAAATATTAAGAAGTATTAATCCCAAAACCTGACACACAGAAACTTCATATGCTGTAAAAAAGGATGTATAAATCGAAAATATTTTGATAATAATTTTTAAAGTAACTGAGAATGTTTCTTCTTGAAGAAAATGTAAAACAACATTTCATTTCTTTAATTGAGCATTTATCGACACTTGGTCGAATAAAGATAATTCATCTTAAATCACAAAATATTTGTCGAGTTTGTTGTTGATGTTATTTCAAACATTTTTCAAAATGGTTTCGTTTGTTCATCAAAATTTAATTTGTAATTACGCTTCAAGTTAATAAATATTTGATTAAAAAAAATCGTAGTTCTCAATAAAATATGACCGAAAGTTATCTAAAAATTTAAATCTATGTACACGAAATCCCAAATATCCGTTCGGAGCAGTTAGTTCATTTTCCATTCGAATCCCTTTACTATCGGAGCAAGCATCCTCTACAACCCTGTTTGCTTAAGAGTGCAGCTAATTGAATAAAAAGTAAGACAAATCTTCCACTCCCCATTCAAAAAGCAGCATTTAGTAATCTCAATCAACACTTACACAGTACTCCCACGCTTCGTTTCGCAATAATTCGACACCCCTCTTTTCCCATTCATTCCCTCTCCTTTCTATGATGCGTCGGTCAACGCTTCCAGAGTGTCGCCATTCCTAATGAATATGTTTAAAGGGGGCTGAAACTGCCCGGGGCAGATGGCCGATGATCCAGACCCCCTATCCCTTCACTCAAGTCGATTTTTCTTTCCCCCCATTCTCAACATAATGAATCCGCCTGCCATCTGCCGTTATACCTTAGATCATTGGCTTGAATAGCTTCCCACTTTTTGGGTAGAGGGTGTTGTAGGATTTTTTTTCCCTCCCATTCCACATTTTGTGTTTTATGTCGGCATTGTAGGCGTTAAGTTAAATTAATTTGTCCTGAGGGGTAGGTGATGATACCGAAAGAGAGAGGGGTTCGTTCTCTGGGGGTAGAGAGGTATCTTTTTTAATTGACTCTGATGAGAAAAAGATGAGATTGCTCGAGAGAAAAGTAAATAGAAGCTGGGGGAACACGGTGATAGTTTCATTGTGAACAATTTCTGCTTCATGTGCAAGAATTTTAATAGCTTGCAAAATTTACTCCTCGCTCCCCCCACGTTTTTCTGGGGTGAAAGATAGGGAAAAAAGTCATTAATTTGCTTTTTTTTTCTGTAGAAGATAGAAATGAAAAATTTAGCCATCACTATTAAAAAGAATATTGTTTCAAAGGTAAAATTTTGATAAAAAGAAGTTATTTTGAAATACTTGGGTCACTTAAAATAGGATGAGGATTTTAGAAGGAACAGAGAGAGAGAGTTAGAGCTAATTCCTTGTTATCTCAATAACCTTTGCATAAACACACATTTAAAAGTTAAATGCTTGTGTAAACATGGTTCTAGAGTATTAATTTATTATAACACTGTAATTATTTAAAGGAATGGGGGAGAATGGCATAAAACTTCAATATAAAAAAATCGGAGGTAATTTTTTACACATATCACGAAAATTCAATTTTAATATCTGAAGATAAATCATTCTTTATCTATTTATTTGCAAGCATTTACTCTAATTAAGAAAACACTTGAATTATTTCTGATACACTTATATCTTCTCTTCTTTACACTTATATTTCTGATTCTTTTTGTTATATGTGAGATGTTTTATGTTTTTAATGTCAGGTTAGTTTTGCTTTTGCTTATAAGTTTTAGGTTCATTTCATTATATTTTTATCCTAATGTCTGCAATTATGTGTTAGTTATTTTTAAAAAGCCTCTTTCAAATGAAATATTTATTTTTCTTTTACCTAGAGAAAAATTGTAATTAATAACATAAAACGTATTTTCAAATACGTGCTAATTTACACGGAAAGTTAAAATCGAATACAATTGTTGTAAAAGTTAAAAAAAATCTTTCCATTCATCCAAATCATTCCATATGGATTTTTAAAATACTATTAGACAAGATGAAATCATTTTGAAATCACATTAATGACTTTTAAGAGACAGAAAAGAATCAATGGATAAATATTTCAAGCGTGCCATGAGTAATATTTTGTGTTTATACTTTTACACAATCTCTTTACTTAGAATAACATAAAATTAATAACACTTTTCAAAAAGTGAACGTATTCATGCGACTACTTTTTTTACCTTTAGATTTATTCAGTCTTCAGTCGAAGAAAATTTTGAATTTTAAAAACGTCACGTTTAAGCAAACATGTTTTCATTGTTTTAAGAATCTTTGTTTATGAATTAATTTTATGCTTGTAATTTTTTTATCTTAATGTTGTTACATTAAGAATGTTTTCTACTGTCTCAACATAAGATATTTGTGTTTGCCATTTAACTAATTGTTTTAGTATGCATTTCATTGAATAAATTACATGTTGTTTTCTTTTTTGTAAATTCAATTTTGTAGTATAAATTATATATATATATATATATATATATATATATACAGAGAGAGAGAGAGAATTACTTTTCAACTGTACGTGCAAATTCATTTAATCAGCAATGAAAAAATCCGTTATATAATCAACAGCAATTCAGTTATAGATTTTTTAAATATAAAACAAAAATTTTTAAGAATATTATCAATATAAGCTAATGATAGAGATTTACAAAATAAAGTAGTTGCAACAAAGAACATTTAAATCAAAAATGCAGATTTTCTACGCATTTTGTTAATGACTGAATAATTCATATGACAATGTGTATCTTTCAGCCCTTTAATTATCGAATCTGTTTGTTATTCATTCCCAAAATCACAAAACGTGTAAAGAAATCATTAGCATTAGCATAACTTCTGATTTAGATTACTTTGCCATGCTGTTGTTACTTTGACAAGTATATTTAGAAACGATACGAATGCACTAGGCTTTTTGGGAAGATTGCAGAAATTTCTTACACATAAATATTTCGTAGTACGTTGTCGTTCCTTTACACGAGGGTTAGGGCAGTAATTCTTGAATACTAAATCAAAACTAAATATACGATCTTTTGATATAGACATTATTCATAATTTAAACTTTAACTCCACGAAAGTAAAGTAAGTATATAATGAGATATTCTTTAGTAACAGGTATTCTAAATTAGAATTCGGCAACGACAACAGTAAAACGTTTGACATTTGCATACTTTTTACTGATGAATACGAATTTTAAAAAATAAAATTATAACAAAACACGCCACACGATCGTAAATCGTAACTTAATCTCATAGAAAGCAAATTTAAGTATGAGTTAGATCTAATTCTAAGAGTAGTACACAAAAAAGTAAAATGGTTTTGTAATTTCGATACCAAAAGGTATGGCAACACGCAAAATAAGCATAAGAAGCTATTTTTACATACAAGATATAAAGAACAAAACTCCGCCATTAGAGGACACCAAATGGCAAAACCGTCATATGCTATCAGGAATGTAAGAAATATTTTTCCTTATATTTAAATATTTCCTCTGAATTTAATGTAATTTATTCTTATTATTTTATCTGTTTACTTCTATTTTACTAAATATATTTTTCTTTTTTGAGAAAAACAATTACCAATATTACGTGAATCAAAGTTAAATTTTTATTTAAAAAAAATTATTACTTAGAAGATATATTTCATTAGATGAAAGCACTAATCAAAATCAAAATAAAGGTGTAAGTCCTTGGAGTGAAAGACAAGGTTATACATAGATGGGATATTAACATATAAAAAAGTTATAGTAATAATTGTTTTCTTTATTTTGAAAAGAACGAATAAATAGAAAATCCTCTTGCAATTTTTATTTATAATTCGAAAAATTGATTTTTTTTTTATTTTGCTGATATGGATTCTAACCTAAATAGAATTAGCAGACTATATGTTTTAAATCGAGATATAAGATAATCTAATGAATTTAAGAACACAGTTGTTACAGATGAACCAGGAATGAATAAAGCAACGAATAGAATATTAAAAATGGAATTTCAACAGAATTTTAACAAGAACCAAGTTTTAACATACCTAACTTTATTCCAAGATTCTATTCACACATATTGCCGATAAACAGAAAAATCTGTTGCCAGAAATTTACATGAAAAAAGAAACTCGTGACAAAATATAATTTGATAAATAAAAAATTACTAAATGCATTAGAGTAACTTCAGTTCATGAGCCGATAAAAATATAAATTGAATATCATAAGTAATCATTAAATTAAACAACTTATAGATCATTTATAAATAAATATGATGCAGAAGATGATTTAATGAAGTATAAAGACGGACTTGGTTAATAAAATACCCACCATATATAAGTTCACATTAATATTTAATAAAATGTTGGCATTCATTTGAACAGAAAACTAGATCGAAGTAAAAAATTATTTGTTTCAAATTTATTTCTTTGTTTATTTTTAGTATGATAAAATCATGAAAGATAGAAAAAAAAATTTTTTTAAATTTCTTTCGAGAATGGTTTTGTAAAACTACATGTTTAGATTTACATTGCATATTATTAAAATAACATTGGTTTAATTTTATTCGTACAAATAATCAATTTCATCTCTTCTTATCAAAATGTATATATATATTTAAATATATATAATTCAATCACAACCCAATAATCAATTAAAAAACCGAAATCATATGAATCTTATAACATTAAATCCCTTTTCAAAATGTCAATGGCGAATATAGAAGATAAGATTCCAACGTTTTCAAATAAAATTAAAAAATTATAAAATAAAAATTTATAAAAATTTTATAAAATATCCAAGTGCAGCCTCGGACTTAGGACCGATAAGTGGGTTAAACTAGTTTGATGGCGCCAACCTTCCCCCTATTGCAACTTGGTAAGTTAATCGGAAAATATCCAATTCTCAAAAATTTAAAAATTAAAAAGTTAAAATTAAACCATTAAACTTGAAAAATTAAATTATTCGCCATCGCATTCTGAAAGATACTATATTAAAATATTAAAATTCTAAAACAATTAATTGCATAATATAAGTGAACCCTCGAACATATATATATATATATATAGGGTGGTTCTCTACCAGACCGACAAACTTGCAAGGTGTGTAGGGGTACAGAGACGATTCAGAATCACATAGAGATTGCAGGGTTGCAAATGCTTTAGTTGCGAGTTATGGTGCAAAGAAGCAGAGAAAAGAACAGAAAAAGCAACTCGTTAATGGGACAGAAAACATTTTATTGAAAGGTTGTACTACAGTAGATGTTCGAAATTATATCCTAAAGCCATCTGGCAATCCTGACAGTGAGGCTGCATGAATTTCTTGCGTTCTCTAAGATTCTTGGCATGTCAACTATCCTCCCGGCAGTTACAGATATTCGAGAGATGAGATCTTAAACTGAAGAAACAGGCGTTTTGTACACTAAACTTTTCACATGACCAGAATCAGACTCACGACAACTTCTGTGAACACTTGCAAAGTTCGTGTGATATGAAACACACCTGTTCGAGTAACATCCCTGGTACAATACCCAAACGGTATGCCCATTACTATTTGCAGCTCGTACGAGTTCAATCTACTACCTCGGGAAATGGATCACAAATGACGACTTCCTGCAGGATCTGTTTCACGAAGCTTTCAATTCAGCTCCACCTACCGCAAAGCTGTCCGGAGGAATTTGCCAGAACGTAAAGAATTCTCTACAGAGCCACTGTCTGGCATGCCAGACGACTCTTGGTCGTAATTTTGAACACCTCTTGCAATACAACCTTTCAGTAAAATGTTTTCTATTCCTTTAATGTGTAGTTGTTTTCTATGATTCTTTGCACCATAGCTTGCAACTGTAGCATTTGCGATCCTGCATTCCTATTTGATTCGGAATCATCTCTGTACTCCATGCACTCCCTAAAATTTCGTCGATCTAATAGCGAATCCTCATCCTGTATATATTTAAAACAAATTTGACAGGATATATCATTTATATATTCAGAAGATTTTGGAATATATATTTTAGAAATGATAAATGGGAGTCATGTGAAAATATTATTTATTTGAAGTATAGACTTCTTAATTTACATTTATGAAAATAATGATTATGAAGTTTCAAAATTTAGAACCATATTAATTGACAAAAAGTGCTCAAAATATTAACCTTTTCTTAAATTTAATAATTCTAAATTAATAAATTGTGTTTAAATTTAAGAAATTCCATAGGTAAAAAATATCCCTGGTGGCATTCATAAAATATTTTTCTGAACATGAATGGAATTGAAAATTTAATCTAAGAGTCTAACTATTTTCAAAATTTATTAAACATTTATTTCTGAATATAAAAAGTGATTAATGTAAAAACATTTGCCACAAGTAAATCATATTTTTTATATTATTACAAATGGCATTACATGAAAGCTACCATAAATGGCGTTTGGTTCTCGTATTGCATCGAGAACCATTTCGTGACCCGGTGCAAGCACGATGGTAAGAGCAGGTGCAAAATTAAATAACCTCTTTAGCCTTGCATAAAACGATTAAATAATTGAATAGTAATCAACTAAAACGCAAGCCGATTTGTTGTGTTTCATCGCTCTAGTGCCTTATTCTGATACAGAGGCTATTTGTGAAAAAAGGGAAAAAATTAAAAATTTACGCATGAAACCAAAATGAAACCTTTCCTTCAAAAATTTATTCACAGATACTTATTAAAAAGGTTCTTAAAAAAAGGAGTACTTTTGAATACATTTTTATCAGATTTAATTTTAATATTAAGTTTTTTTTAAAAATTAAAATAAAAACTGAATGGGTGGAATAAAATAAAAACTAAAAGAAACATTTTAATTTAAAAAAAGAAGAATTTTTAAAAATTTCACTAATTCAAAAGAATTTAAAAAGTCTCACTAAAATTTATTATGTGATGGCAATTTTTTAAGTTTAGTTTTTCATTCAATAATAAGATATTTGAAAATCATAAGTGTAAAAAAAGTTTTAAAATTTATTCTTTTAATTTTTGGGAGAATTTAAAAAAAAGAATTTTAAAATTTTTGATATTTCCAAAATTAATATGCATTTGGGTTGATTTTTGAGCTGTTAATATTTTTGATTGAAAAATGCATTGATTTAATCAATTGTTCTACCAAAAAAATATAGAAAAAATACAATTGTAAGTATCATTGAATAATTATTTTAGGGGTTTCTTACTTATGTAATCCTTCCACATGTACAGCACTACATTAAGTGAATAAAAAAATCTTTACACACACGCTTTATATAACTAGATGAAACGAATATGAAAACGGAAAATTTAAAGCAAGAATGGAATTCTAAAATAGTGTTATTGTTGTTTGTTTATATAATCTGCAAAATTCAGTTCAAAAGTGTGTTGCAAAAATAAACTGAGTTTAACTCCATGTGTAATTTAATCCACTTCTATTCAAAATAACTTTTTATACAATAGGAAATATTATCGAAATCAATCTAAAAAAATTTTTCCATATAATTTTGTCCAATGAATTAGAGAACTTAGGATCCCAAGAGTACTCTAAGAACCAAATTTATACCAATTTTCTTTAAAATCCTAATGTTTCATAATCTTTGTGAATTTGTGTATTTTTTCAACAAAACAGAAAAACGAAATAATATTACACAAAATGTCAATTTAACTTATTATTTACATTAAAAAATTTGTCTTTCCTCCTATAAATAAAAAATAACCAAATTTTCTAATGATTACTACGAAAAAAAAATAAAAAATAAAAGTATTACTCAAAATTTGTGATCTCCAATTTAAAAAGAAAATATTTTTTGTAAGATTCCATTTAAAAAAGAAACACAATAATTTATCCTTTGAGAAAAAGGAAAACAAATTTATTACTGATTTTTGATCATTTTAAAAACATAGGTTTAATTTTAAGCATAGTACGAAGCAAGAAATGTTATGTTACAAATTTATTATAAACTGTCACATAAATTTTTATTAACTTTCAATTAAAATTCCTGTTTATATCATATGAATAACAGTCACAAATATATTATAATTTTTAATGAAATTTTTTTTATAATTTAATTTAAAAACTCATTTACATTCATACAAAGACAAAGTTCTTTAGAAAAATAGTTAATTTGTAACTAGTGAATGAAGTTTAAACATCATTTATAATAATACCAGTTATTTTTCTATTCATATGACTGATTTATTTCCCTTTTTTAATTATTTCTATAGTGAAATATCTTGAATTTCAGAATTATTTGGCTTATAACTGTAAAAAACGTATTTATAAATGCATTAAAGTATTTGAAAGTAATAAATACAGAGTTACTCTCATTGTGAAGAACCTCCTATTTTGACGATTGTTCTCTTTTTTAAAAAATTTCCATGCTTTTAAATTGGAATTAATATAGAAGTTTCATAGCGGTATATTGTTTTATACTTACCGCAAAGCATCATTCTATTTAAATTTTTATTTCATTTCCCTTAATTTTCTCTCTAATTCCTCATTAGATTAGATTAATAACGATTCTTTTCTTTTCAACCATCAAGCAACTAATACCTCTCAACGCTTTTGAAATTTCATATTCCTTTGTTTAAAATTCCTCAATGCTTTTTAGTGGAATAATGCGAGCAAAAAAAGAAGAGGCTTGGTTAATCTAGTAAGAGATGAAAAGGTTTTTAGAAAACAATGGTGATTTTTAGAGCTTTCATAATTATAACAATAAGAGTATCCATTCTCTCTGAACAATGTTTAAAGTTTGAGACCTACTTCAACAATGGCCTGTGGCTGTACTTTTTTCCCTCCGTTTCTTTATTGATGCTATTTTGCCTACAGCAAATAATGATGAATGAACCGAGTCAAATTCTTTTATTTAGTTATATTGACAAAATCCGTTGAATACTTTTGTTCGTCAGCTTCAAAGAGACGCATTTATTGTGAAAACACACTGAAATAACAATAGCCGGAGATTTCAGTAAACAGAACCATAATTAAAAAATAAATATAATTACTAATTGTATTAAAATACCCGATTGCTTGAAATTTTAAAGAATCTTTAAATAAAAGGATAATATAATGAGGGAAATTTTTAAATTATATACGAACAAGGGAAGTGAAAAAAAATAAAATACACAATGATGATTTAGCAACGAGATTTAATGGCGCCGCATAAAACAACTCAACTATGTAAAAAAGTTATCGTTTTTAAATTATGATTCGGCTACATTTATAAATTTCTCGAGAATTTCATCTGCTCATTTGACAATTTAAAAAAGGTTTTGCGCTTTATTGTTTAAATATATATTCCATATTTTAAAGTTCCCAAGAAATATGTATCAACTACTCACAATATAGCTACAATTTTTTTCTTTTGTTAAACATAGATAATATTCTGGTAAAATTATTCTTCTAATGTAGTATCTTTTTTTCCAGAAATTGCAAATTGATGCAATTTTAAATACAGCTATATGTATCACTGTGAATCTAATTACAATATCTTTGAAATTTTTAGACAATGTTTGAAATTATAAGAGATAGAAAAGTACTATAATGAAGTAGTACATAGGAATTTTAAATAGAAAGTAATGGTAGGGGAAAAGTCAGTTTTCTCGTATTAAATATATAAATATAAAGAAAATAATTTTCTTTTTAAGGGTTGAAATTATTTATTAAATTAACAGTGCTCTTTTCGAGGAATTTTTTGCCAATTCAGTCGAAGTACAAAGGCTTATTCATTTTCAGGAACTCTTGAAAATGAGTTATTAATTTTTATGATACATTTTCAACTCATTTTCTAGTATATGTTCTCCATGAACATTTTAATCTGAGGAAAGGTTTTAATAAGAAAAATTATGGAAAATTTAGAATTCTAGTATTAGAATTCTAGTCCATTTTATCCTGATAATGCTATTTTTAACTTTGTCAGTAATATGATCCTTAAAAAGAAAAAGCTTTAAATATATAATCTAACATAATTTATTCTTCCGTTTAAGCATCTCACTCTATCGAAATATTCAAATGATATAACTTTTCATAATTCCAATACTATACCTCTTCATTTTAAAAAATATAATTAAATTAAAAATAGTATAATTTTACGATTATTTCTGTTATAACTCAGAAAATGCATAATAAAATAGTTTTAATTGATCTACAGAGATTATTTTCAACTATTGTACTGAAATAAGTTCTGAAAATTAATAACAAAGATGGTTGATAATTTAATTATATGAACAGATGTTCTTATCCATCTAATTTCACAGATTAAACTGTTCCAACATAGTCTTCTTAACTCTAGACAATAAAATTCTTATACCGTTATAAATTGAAATTTTTCCGATAGTTATTTTTCATTACATTTGTCACAGAATTCACAAATTCAATTTTATTAACTCTGTTTGTTTTATTTGCTCAATTAGCCTTAATCTTTCGACCAATTTTCTGTTATATTTAAACACCAGAAAAAATGTTTGGATAATTTTTCACACATTTCTATCATTAACTTGTGTAGGGAATTCAAAAAATTGTAATTTTATGTTCTAATGATGATTAGCATGGAATTAGGAGTAGTTCTTTTATTTATTTGAATTTGCTAAGCATAATAAAATTAGGTCATTATTTGTAAATTAATGGTGTTTAGATACCAGTTTGCCATATAAAATGCATAGTATATCATACTGAAAGTCTACTTTAGATAGTGCAAACAATGGTAAAAAGCGAAAATCACATTATTAATCTTTTTTATATTCTTCTGAAATAAAGCAATTTGACTATTTTGGGGCTTTTTGATTATTTTGGTCTAACTCATATATAAGAAAGCACTAAATAGGAAATTTATCTTAAGAGACAACAAATGATATATTATTTAGTATGTGCATCACAATATGGAATTTAATTTTTTGTTTCTGACCAAAAGTATTATAAATATTGATGAATAACGTATTGAATGAGCTCATTTTTCCTTTATTAGATAAAAGAAATGCTATGAAACTTTTTCTTGCGAAAAACTAAATTCTGAATTAATTTACTGAGACTAAGTTCATTTACAAATCACTCAATCATATAGAAATGGTACTTTTTATCGAGTCTTGATTTTAAACTTTACGAATCAATGTTTATTAGGAAGCAATTTATACAATTTGTATGCACAGGATTGATATTACTGAAATATTTGCTCTGAAAATTGTATTAGAAAAGAAGAGAGAAAGAATTTAGAAATTGAATCTGATAAATTTATTTGTTTGAATTCTTATTTCACTTTAAGTTATTATTAACGTAATTTTTTGATTTATCAATTAAATATTACTACCATGTTCAAAAAAATTTGACTGAAAGAGTTTAAATAAAAAAAATGTCTGTGAAATTTTAAAAAATATATAGATGACAGTTTATTTTCAAAGCCGAATTCTCAATTAAAACTTTAAAATATATTAAAGGAAAATAATGTTTTAAACAATGGTTTTTTATGGATGCATTTATTTGTTATAAAGTTCTCAATATTTTCTCACAGATTACTAGATACTAGTTATAGTATCCGTTAATCTATGTTTAATTTTTCTTTAAGAACTTCATTCAACAACAAAACCCCCAGCAATTGAAATAATATGAAGTTATATAGATTTCTCTAAAAAAAACACGCCAAAAATATTTTGCATAAAGAAAATTATATCATTTTAAAATTTCAAATATAAAATATGTAAAAAAAGTCAAAAATTTTATTTCATTAGCATTTATAAAAGTACTGTTAAGCAATTTACCTTCCTATATTAAAAGCCACTATTATTTATTTCAAAATAGAACCGTAAATTTTACCAACTTAAAGATCTGTAATTTAGTTTAATAGAGGTATAACTAAAAAAATTTATTGGAAACATTACATTTTTACAGCATATACTTTTATAGTTCTAAAAATGAAATGAAATGCATCGAGATAAGGATCGTTAAAGTTTCACTCCCGCCTAATTGTATAGAACCTCATTATATCTGTAATTAAATGCGCTCCAAACGAAAACAAGATCCTTCCCGATCCATTCACTTTTAGCAATCTTCTCTCTCGTATGTTTCCGAACTAAATAGGATAATCAGATTGTCGTAAAACTATTCAAGTGTTGTATTAAAGCACCTACGGATCACCCAGGAAGATCCCTGACATCCGATGAGGGCAGTGCTTGATTGGAAGGATTTGGTCACGTGCCTCCCGGATGGCCACTTCCTCAATCGTTTCCTGTTCCGAAATTAAGGGGGTGCTTCCGATGGAGCGAGGCGAATGCTCACTTAATGAAATAGAGAGTTGGCTCCCTTAACCTAACAGGCACCGGTGGAAAGGAGAGCTGCCTCATCATCTTGAACCTCTTCCATAAAAGATCTATTGAAACAGTTGCTCTATTAGCTAGAGCTTTTAACAAGATCGTGCACCGAGGACGTAGATTCGGTTACAGGCATGTGATAGATAAGCATTGTGACTGTATATAATGAGCTCTTTCGTAGAGAATAAAGATAACTACAGTTACGTGTTATGCTCAGTTCATTAATAATAATGTTACATTTGGCTAAGAAAAGGGTACATCTAGTAATTAAATTAGTATTATTGTGTAGATTAATGGGCTCAGTTCAGGAATTCACGTGATAAAAACAAACACGTGTTTTCCATTGAATTCAAAACAAACATTAAACTAATTGTATTTGTTGTTCTATTTGTAAAACTCGAATAAAATTTCAAATTTCATATTTGGGTAAAATTTTTTAAATATTAGGAAAAAAATTTCTCTTCAAAAAGATTTTTTTTAAAATTAAAAAAAATCATATTTTATGTTTATACTTTTAAATAAAATGCATTTTGCATACATATGTACTTTTTAAGAGAAAGTTTCTGCAAATAGCAAAACTTGGCAACACCGGAGCGTAAGAACTGATTAGATGGAAACACTAGATAGTTTTTATCGTGTGACTATGACGTCGCATGAGTTTTTGAATTAATTGGCTAGAATCACGTGGCTTTCACTATCATGTGACTATGACGTCACATTAATTGAGCTCATTGTAATTAGTGTGGAAATGAATGCTCTTTTAAAACTACATTTTATATTCGAATGATATATTTGATTCTACCCCTTGTGAAATTATACTATTTTTAAAGAATTACAATTGTTTTGTTTATGTTACAAAAATATTTTTGACATAGTGAGTACATTGAGTACCTGCAGTACTTCAAAAGATGTGATAATTTATTTGCATATTGTTATTCTTTTTTAAAAGTAGCTAGAAAAAAATTTAAAGCTTTTCATAAATTTCCTTTTATTTTAGAAAAATTGCTTCTTTTAAAAACATTATATCGAAGAAAGATAAGTAAAGTAATTTGTGTTTAGAATTTAAAATTTTTTGTTTTGCTCACAAAAATATTTTTTGTATAATACATTAGTATGCCTGAATTTAAAAGTTATAATTTTTTGATATTTTCTTAAAAAGGTAGTTAAAAAAAATATTTAAATTTTAGAATATTTTTAGAAAAGGAATTAGAAATGAAGATAAATTATATTTTTCACTTACTCAAAAAAATTTTTAATTTTCTATATTTAAAACTATTTTATTTTTTTTTAATGTTTTGGAGTTTGTACTTGAGGGATAGTGAAAATAACCGAAAATATTCCGGTAAAATATATTACTTAAATGTTCCCCAAGATATTATATAGAAAAAAAGAAGCTTTTAATTTATGGTTTGATAATCTTTTTTAAGCTTGTGTTGAAAAATAATATAAATAACAAAATTAAAAAGGTAAAATAAAAAATCAATAAGTTACAATAAATACTGATAAATATTTCTATATTTTTTAATTTCATGAAAATTTTAATTTAAGGAAAGTAAATTCAAAATATATTCTTAAATAATTAAATATCGTCATATTTATTAAACCATACTAGCATTAAGACAGTTTTTAAAATTTTTTGTGATCCATTCATTTGAAATATCAGACCACAGCTCTTCCATCTATGTTTAAGAGCTGATGACAATAAAATAGGAATTGATAAAGACAGCGTGTTCGAAAAATTTTGTTGACTGATTTTTATATTCGCAATTTATTTGCTCTGAAGTCTGCAGCAAAGTTTTATGCTTCTATTAGCAACTTTATTTGAAATTCAATACCAAAAACAAATAAAAAGAAACAAAATATCAGTAGAACTCATTTGCATTTTTGTGCAATTCGCAGGAAAATGAATACAGAAATACTGACGAAGATTGTAAGAAATATGGTAAACAGTTTCATTGTATCATACACTAGAATCAATTTAAAATTTAGCTTAAAAATACTTAGCCTGTACACAGAAAAGAAAATTTTCGCATTTTATGGGAAATTCAAAACATGTAAGGAATGTTATCAATAAAAATGTGGACGCGAGAGAGAGTTAGTTTCTATATTTCCATAAAGAGTTAAACAAAATATTTTCGTTAAGTAGAAAACTGAAATTAATAATTACATAACATAAAGCTCCAAATATATTGTGCAATAAATAAAAAATATTTCAATAAAATTTAAATAAAATGTTTTTAGAAGGAAAATGAGATGCGATTAATATTAGGGAATGGAAAACATTATAGACTAGTGCTTTAAAAGTTAATAAAGTGTAGTGCCCTTTTTAATTCTCCCAAAAATTCCTGAGAAGTTTTGAAAAAATTATGCATTTAGATGTAATACAAAAATATTACCATACAACAGTCATGATACACACATATGATCGTATGAAAGGCTTTTCAGTACAAGAAAATTTAAGAGGTTTACGAATGGAATTTTTTTAAAGAAATGAACTAATAGGGAAATGATTACCCATCTTACACAACGTGAATCATCATGCTGAAAATGAGACAGTTTATGAGGTCCTGTAGCAGTCATTCTTAAGAGCATCCCAATGTATTTATACATCGTTAAGGTCTAAAAGTCTGCTGGCCAACCCAGCCAGCAAATAATCTCACTTTTTCGAAATTAATTGGTTAGGTGAGCCTCCTGAGTGTATGAGCGTTGTCACTCATAATAAGCCCATTATACTCCTAAAAAGAGATGAACGTATGGTTTCGAGATTTCTTATCTATAATTCACGTCAGTCACAGAACATCTGTCAAAGCATAGAACTCTATGCGCTTGTCCAACATGATACTTTCGTAAGCCATCAGTCTTCCGAAGCCATACCGATCTTTTTGTCAGATGCTGGAGTATATGTAGCAAGTTGCTAGCTCCCTCTAAATAAAGTTACACCGAGAATTGACAGTAGACTAAATGTGTACTAATCAGTGAATAGAAGTTCTACCCTGATTCCAGTTATAATGTCTGTGCTCTCTGTGCCGTGATAAGAGGATTCTTCTGTAGAAGTAAAAGGAACTCACGCAGCAATATAGTTTATTTTAAATAAACTTTTCCCATATAGAATAGTAATCCTTGAAAGTTGGATTCCTGTTGCAATTAAAATGCTATTACACACCTGTTACGTCTCATTGTAGTGGACAAATATCGATCTTCGTTGGTCGTTGGAGCTCTTAAATGATTGATCCTGCTTGGCCTTTTTACACAAATCCAGTCTCATTAAATTGTTTCCATACTTTACATGTAATACTGAGTATCACATAGTCACGAGCAATCTGCACTTGGGGCTGACCTACCCAGATTCTTCTAAAGATACTCTGTCAGATTCTATTTTTCAAACGTTGATGGTTGCTTTTTATAATTTTTGGTGTCGATATTTCCCCAAAAATCCTAAGTGGGCGAACGAACGAAAATAAGTAGCATACATAAAGTGTACCTACAAAGTTTTTTTTCCCTAAATGCACAGCTCACTACCACGTGTATATAATTGATACAAAATATTTGAGTCTTTGCGTGAAAGAATTAATAAATATCATCTTTTGTTCGGTAGGTTTCGAGAATTCCGATTAAATATACAAATAGTCTTAATTTCGAACAACCGTGCTCTAGGAAGTCAGCTGTAAATGAAATTAATTTACTAAAAATATTCTACACAACATAATATATTTGTAAGAATATCATTAAGATCAATTAACGACCTCCACCATAGTATAAAAATTAAGAAGTTTGAACCACACACACATCATTTTCAAATGGATAAAAAGTTACAATTTTTAAAAAATATCTTTAAATTAAAACTGATAAGCAAAGTTAAGATTTCGATTTTCATTTTAGGATGCGTATGGAACAAGTAATAAGTAAACCTTCGTCCGATTATAAACTTCGTTGCTTTTTGAATGCTTGTACAAAGATTTTCTAAAATTGCGTTTAACTTGGTGAAAATTAATTTAAGATATTAGTAAGAATTGATATATTAGAAGTTTATAAACATGTTGGCCTGTCGAATTCAAGTTATTTGTTTGTTTGCTTTTGATTTTTTAAAATCATAACTATGAATTATAGAATGCAAAAAACTTTACGCCGAGTAATAATTAAGTTTATTTTTTAAATAAAAAATAATAACGAATCAAGGGATACAACTATGATAATGACCCCATCTTGTTTTGTAAAAAATCAGGAAATAATGTAGACCGACATCAGAATCAGGAAATTTTTGTTCAGTAATGATGTCAAAATTATGCTATAAAAAACACGCTTGATGTTAAATCAGTTTCTTCAATATTGAAGTATTTCTAAATTACAGAGCTTGCAAATAAGGTTTTTAATTGTACAAAATTTCATGCATGTATTTTATTTTAATAAGTCTGTAAAATGGTCTCTCAACTAAAACAATTAACTTTTACAAAACAAAATTTTAATTCAAAATTTCAAAAAAATTTTTCAATTTTTCACAATTTATATATTTTAAAACTTTAAATTTAATAATACTGAAAACTTTTCAGAATCTGCGAAATGATTACGGATTTCTCAATAAATTCTTGAAACTGTCTGTCATATTTCTTGAGGATTTATATTGTATCAATTTATATTTACATTTAACGCCGCATCTTTATAAAATAAAAAAATAGAATGATTAAGAATTATAAACATAAATAAAATTTTTGTGATAATTAAAAATCAGATAGATTCAGTTTACACGTATTCTACAAAAGAATTTCTCAAATATATATATATATATACTTGATTATATTATTCTCTTTACAAAAATATTTTAATAAAATGAAACCATAAAATGCATAAGAGTTGTGTGTGTGTTTAATACTTTACAATTAAAACTGCACATTAAAACAAATCAAACATTTGTACTAAATTAGTTTTATTAAATTTCTAATGTCTTATAAGAATTAAAATATTTAAAAAATAAAACAGACTTTCTGAAGAAATTTTTAATTTTATAGTCCTAACACTAATAATATATTTTCTTCTTTAAAAGATGCATTACTAGTATTCCATAAATTTATTTCAATTTCGCCTCATCTTTAGCAAACTTACAGATTCTGTTCATATCCTTCACCTTGCTCTCACACTCAATCCCTGGCGACCTGCACCCTATCAAACACATCACTCACCCTGAGCATCAGCTTGATGCTCATATCCCGACTAATTGGCATCGATACCATATGCCAATTTTCCGGTCGTATCAACTACCACAGATCCATGAACTCCCTCTGCTCAATCCATATTGCCATTTTATCATCCATGACATCACCCCCTCGGAAAAACTTTCAACTTCCGGACGGCCATTTAGGTAAAGGGGACGTAGGGACGACATCATTGTGACGAAGGGCAAAGGGACCCTCTTTTGTCCTGCTACTCCTCCCACTTCGGTCTAAGCTCAGAATCGCTTTGGCGTAAATCATGGTACAACAATGGAGCAATTGATAGATTGCTTGTGGCTTTTACGTATTAGCTTAATGAGACCCAGTGCCACAGTGATAAGACATTGAGAGACTTTCAAAGCAGATGGAGTGTGGAATTTGGTGTCCAGTTTCATATATTTAAAGGATCCATATGCTTTGTAGGTAATTTTAAAACCAAAATTAAATCTGTTTTAGCGGAGATTATATTTAGCTATTATATGGCATTAAAAGTTTGTCTAACATGCTGAAGATATACATCACATTGTTAGAAAATATTATATTAAAAGTTATATTCATTGCATCTCAGTGTTGTTTTTAATTTTAAATTTAAATTTATTTTATCTAAGTACTGAATTGAATCGAAATGTTTCTGTTTTTATTTTTTATAAATTACACGAGTTTTATTTAACTAACATTCAATCCATTCATATATTTCATAGAAATATAACGTAAGAATAAAATTGCAGCTTTTTCTCTTTTCATTCCCAAAATTAGGTAATAAACGTAACTAAAGAACCAAATGTACCACAAATTTAGAAAATTTTAAACTGCACGTAGATTAATTCTCCTTGAATATATTTAAACAAATTTATTGATGCAACTCAGAGCGTTAAATGTTGTGAATTATTTTTATTGCTTTAATCTTACAAAAAAATTTCTTTTTTAATTATTATTGAGATTTAAAACTTTTTCAAATTGAAAATGACTGTGTTTTGTTTTCTTTTTTGGATTTTCGAAATTATACTATCCTTCCTCTTTTTCATGTTATAAAATAAAAACAAATTTTTATCCACAGAAGCGAAAAAACGATTAAAAGTGTCTCTTATCGTAAATAAAATGAAACCACTACTATTTTTTCCCCTGGCTTACTTTGATTTATCATCATTATTAATTTGAAATCAATTACGATTATACAACATCGCTAAATTTAAGAGGAATTGCGTAATTCTTTATATAAATAAAAGTATTGTGAAAGAAAATGCTCAGGCTTTTTATTCCGTGGAGAGAGGGAAAAGAATGTAAACTTTTGCGTGCCCCTTTAGCAAACAAGAAACTTGTATGCCTTCCTCGTTACCCCAGAGGACCCCAAAAGTCCGGTTGTAATTCTCTTCGTTGTCCAGTAGTAATCCCGTTAAAAGCATTTCATTTGTTGGTCAGTGACTCGGGCAATCAACAGTTACCGGCCGCAGCTCATCCCTTGGGGCGCTGCAGCTGCTTCGATGGGACCCTCGGGGCCCCATTAACCTTCCCTAACGAGGGCCATTAATTACAGGCCCCCGCGATTACTGAAGGACTCAGGTCCCCAAAGTCCATGACAGCTTATGTACAGAAACACTTAGTTCGACTGTCCGCTGCCAGTTTAAACGGGTTAATAGAATTCCTCTCTAACTCTTTAATGGCTAATTTCATTAATGATCACCCACTTGCAGTGGATGTTTTAGTTGGTTCTTTTTTCCCTGTGTGTGTTTCGGACCAAGAAAAAACAATACTCCATTCTGCGTCCCTCACGGACATTTTCCGTTCAAAGAAGCTGAAGCAGCGGAATGTTATTTATCAGTGAATAGAGGAAATCTCGTTATATACCCTCTGCAAATTATTAGAAGTATAAGAAAATAATTAAAAACAGAATGTAATCAATAAGATGTAAATTTTAATAAGTGTAATAAAAATTTCAGAAATTTTAAAATGAAATATAACGCCAACATTTGGCCCCGAAATTCCTACATAAGAACAATTTAATGTACAATTTTTCAAAACATAACTTAAATCATTCTAATAATTTATAACTAAAATAATGTTAGAGTAAGAGTAATGATTAAAATATTTTCGACTGAGCTGAAGGGAGAAGTTTAAATATTGATTTATTAGTTCAATAAGAGAGAGAGACATTTTATCTTCATATAACCGTTTGTAAAAAGCAATTTAAGATATCCGACTACGTTCGGAACCGTGATTTTAAAAAAGCGCATAAATGGATGATTCTCATCATAGTTAGTGTCAGATTAGAATACATGAATAAAATTGTTTTAAGGACATTATGACAAAAAAAATTTACTTAAATATAATATCTTGGCAAAAAATTAACTTAGAATAAGATTTTTTCAAAACATTCTCCTTTTATAAAAAATGCTTCTATAATAATAATATTATCTTGCTTATATAAAGTAAAGACTTATCCAGAGAGTCTGAACTAGGATTTTTGAAAAATTTATATTATTTTCTGAGTTACCACCAATTAAAATAATTATCGGCATTTTTTTTTCAAAATTACTCCCTTCTGTTGTAGTAAAATATAGATAAACCCACTTCTAAGTTATATATTTCAAAAATTCTAGTTCAGCCTCTGCACAGAGGTCTGAGATATATACAGGCAAATTATTATTATAATAGAAGCATTTTTTATAAAAGAAGAAGGTTTTGAAAATGGGTCATTCTATGTTAATTTTTTGTCAAAATAATGTACATAAATAAATTTTTATTGCAATAATAAACAATTTTATATACGTTTTCCAATCTAAGTGGCGCTAAATATCATAAATATTATCCATTTATAAGCTTTTGCAAAATCAGGTTCTCGAACGTAGTCGGATACCATAACTGCTTCATTATTATTGGTTTTGATTTATATGGATTTTATCTTATGTTATAGCAACGTTTTAAAGATAATTTTGAATCACACACATTTTAATGGTAATTTTTTTTTAATCCTTCTTTCTCGCATTATGCAAAATATTTTGTAAAAAATACGATTTTAATTTTTGTGGAGGTATTAAAATTTCGCATAAAATATAATACGATACATTCATCTATAGTAAATAATGCAGCAATTTAAGCGATTTTTCTCATGAAAGTTTATTATTTTCTTAAGTATCTAGTAAGGTATTAAAATTGTAACTATCTCACATTCATTTTGAATAACGACAACATAAATGTTATTTTAAATGTATGTTTGAAAAAAATATTGTATTTATTTTTATTAATTAAATATTATTCGAGAAAATACATAAATATACTGTTCCTTGTATTATTTTTTCTTATATTTTATTATATAATTTTTAACATCATTCTGTAGTTTTAAGAAACTTTCTGTTATAGGTATTAACTTTTAGATCTTAAAAAAAAGACATCGTTTAAAAAATTAGTTATAATTTTCTAACACAATTCATTCAATTATAATTATTTAACATTTCATATAATTTCGGAAGTATAACAAAGACTGAATTATTAGTGAATAACTTTGCATGTGTTAGAAAAAGAAACTACGAAATAAAAACATATCGCTTATTAGATCAAACTGAGGTTGTTTTTTTTAAAGCCAAAGGCTTTTTTTCCCACGCTTAAAAAGAACTTGCTTAAGTGTAAAGTCCATTATAGGAAAATTGTCCCTGCTTCACACCTGATGTTGTAATTTTACACTTATTTTGCTTATAAGTCCTGAGTAAAGTGGCAACACACTTCCCTTTGTCGCTCCTCTTTTGCCGACCCCCATGTTTCCTCACAGAAAATGCATTTCAAATGGACGTATCACGTGACCGCAACGTTTTGTTTGCGGTGGGATTTGCCAATCTCTCAAAGTTGAAAAGCACTTTCAGCTCTTTTTTTTCACCGTCAGCACGGCAGGAGGGAGTGAGGGTTAAGGCACGTGACAACTAAAGCAGATGTTACAGGGATGAGAAAATTTCGATTAATTCAAAAGATTTTGCAATGAAAAGTTGTAAAGTTATTAATTGTAAACTGGTTTAATGTGGCTTTGGAGTAAAAATATCACTTAAAAGTATATTTAATGTTATATTTATAAAACTAAACTTTGAATGAATTTTGGCTTAGAGCATTTCAGACATTTTGAACGTATATCAATCATTTGATGTAAAATGTCTCAAAGGAAAACAGCTTCTTTTTTTCCCTCGTATTTTCAGAAATTTGCTTAAATATATTTTATAGATTACATTAATAATATTAAAGAGTAACATCTTAAACGTAATATTACCTTAACTTGTTACAATTATAATATTTTGATACTCTTATATATATCAAATAAATAAAATGTTTGTAAGGAAATAAATATGGCATACTGTTTCGAAAAGCTTACAATTTTCAAAACTATAATTTTTAAAAATTATATTATATAATCTCTTATCAAAAGAAACCTGTAAAACATATAAATAAAAAAAATAAAATAGCAATAAGTGAATAGTTTTCCCAAATTTATAATGACAGAAATGAACATAATATTTCTATTACTAATATAAATACATACACTCATATAATAAAAATTGTTTTCACTATAACTAATGACTTGATCGTTATGTATTAGATTTCCGAACAGATAGAAAAAGTTTTTTTATTATATAATTTAAATTTGTACTTAAGAATTTGGATTATCTTTAAATATGTATATTACAACAGAAACCAAAACTGAAAATCTCTTCCGAATCCACAAATTTAACAAAACATCAGCTTTTTGTGTGAAAGTATTTTTTTTAAACAATGAAAAAACAGCGCTTTTATGTAGCATATTTTAAAAAAATATATATGGCTAAAGATAAATAAAATAATAAATATTTAAATTTTGTGTAAAATTCTTATTGCTTAGATTATTACTCAGAATTTATGACACATTTTACATTCTAAAATGTATTCACAAATGCGAAGTTGTAAATTCAAAGAAGTTGCTTTCTTACCATTCCTCTCTGATATTGTAATAAACTTTGACTTACAAATTTTTTTAGGCTACTCAAGTAGCACAGACATTGATTCTTAGAGTCAATTTTATTCGATATTTGCTTACTCTATCCACTTCTTTAAATACACAGATATTATATTTCCTCAACCAAAATTGGAATAAAATAATAAAAACGATCAGTTGACATAATTAATGCTAACAACTAACTTTAAACAAGCGCATAATTTTGGAGATGATGTACGGTACAAGATAAATATTTACAGAATTTGAAAATTGATAATAATATTGTATAACACAATATAATGTATCGGGAATCATGAATTTCATTTGTAATTGTTTTTGGAATAATAGAATTTTAGAGCAAAATATACGCATAAAACTAAAATGTATTTTCTTCAATCAGATATTTACATTTAACAAAGTTTCAATTTTATTAAAAACCAAGATTTTTTTTTTCATGAATAAATAATAACTTAAGAATGCAAACTCTAACGAGTTCTGTGTATATAAAACAGATTCAACTTCTTAAAGTATTTATTATTTTCCTTTTATTATACTTTCTTGGTTGTTGTACTTAAAATTCCTAAATTATTCAGACTAATATTTTTAGGAAAAACTAATTAAATCATCATTTTTTATAAGTGTGAAATATCTCACAGAATATATCTAGGGAAAAAATATGAATAAAAAGAAATTTTCTTCAAAAAATTTTTTTAAAAATGAAAAATTACAAAGACAAAATTATTAATTTAATTGCTTAAAATAGGACTTTAAAATTGTCGAAGAATTAAATATCTAAAATTGAGGTAAATGCAATATGTTTCACCATAAGGGAATGTTCACTATCAGTTTTCATTGCAAAGAGTGTACAGTCACTGTAAAAACATATTTACAGTGCCCATTGTCAAATTGAATACGTGTAAGGTTGTTTTTATGGCTTAGATATCTTTCATGCTGAGAAATGGGTTTTACAGACTAATGAAAAAGTAAATTAGGAATAAAGTAGCTAAATTACCGTACTTCGTCGTTTTTGGATTTTATTTAAGTTCATAGCGCATCTTACCATTAGGTTAATGTTCTTTTTTCTTTTTCGTTTTAAATAAGAAATATCTTCTCAAAAAATATCCTAAAAATTTTATTTCACTTATATTTCCATTGCAAAAAAAATAGTGATAAAATAAAATACATTTTTGATTACACGCTCTGGATTTCGCAATGTGTACTATGAAAAATTCTACTTCTTTTCTTAACAGTTTTAACTCTTGAAAATATTTTATACTCAACATGGGCTTTTTTTTAGTTGAAATTTTAGCCTAGAAAGTTCATTTTACATAAATTAATCTGATTCATTCGTTTCAGAAAATTAATCAAGACATTTTTGTCAAATTTGAAAAGTGTTATATAACACTTTTTTCAAATTTGAGTTTTTGACAAAAATTATTTGAAACTTTTAGTAAGAGGCACCTAGACGTTTAGTGTAAAAACAACAAAAAAATTGGTTATATATGTACATATACGTACAGCAATGAAAAAGGCAACAGGACACAAAGTTACTTTTCATAGAGAGGCGCGAAAAACTTCATGTCCATATTTAATTCTAATATTTAATAATGAATGGTGGTGTCAATTGTTTTTAAGGATGAATGCTTTTTTATAATTTGCAGTACTCATGAAAATGCTCAAAACTCTAGGATTTCACACACTTTTAAATGAAAGATCTAAATACTGTAAAATCTGTTTGAATATAAACCTTTATTTTCAAACTTAGAAAAATCTTTGTTCCTAAGAGGAAAATGGAGGAAATAAAAAAAATCATCTGCTCTCTATTTTAATGCTCTTTATTACTTTTCCTATGATTTTCTATATCATTGATTAGCTTTAAATAGGAGAAACATCATTTATTAATAAACTAAAGACTTTTCGAATTCTTCCAAAATAGAAAGAATCTGAAGAATTTTCATTTTCTGCCCCTGCTGCAATACCTAAAAATGCACTTCAGATCTCAAACTTAATAAATTTCTTGAAATACATAACTATTCTTAATACTTCTTGCTACAGACATCAATTTCAAAAGATTCCTAATCAAAAAAGTATCTCCCAGAACCATCCGGTAAGAAAACCCTTTATCCTAAAACTTAATCTATTAAATCTCAACGCACTTCGTTGTCCAATAAGATCCCTCTTTTCCGACCCCTCCTCGGAACGTTCTCGTCCAATAGCGAAGAGTTCCCTTGGTCCGACGCAAGCGCATTTGTCCATTGACTTTTCAATAATCCTCCGCAGTCCTGATTACGACAGCGTATGATTTGATTGGGTTCGAAGGCACATATAGCCAATTCTTACTGATTTCCCCCTCACCTCCATAGCTTTAACCACAGGAGGGTGAAGTTTAAGGGAAAGGGGGGGATACGGATTCACAAGAGAGAAACCCCCTTTCCAACTATTCGCTGCGACCCTGCAACCCGGATTTTTATCATGTAATGAGGAAGCAACGGTGGTGAGAAAAGGGTGCTCTGGGAAAAGTTTGTTCAATCGGTAACACGCTTTACCTGGGTCGGCACGTGGTTATTGGCCTCGCTCAATTTTTTAGTCACAGATATCTTTTGTTCTAAAATAGCGTTTTTTAAATAAATGTTAATTTTAAGGTGTTATTAGTTTAATGAATGACTCTTGAGGTCATTTATTATTTCATAAAAAAAAATGATATTTTGGCACTTTGGTTTGAAAAGAAATGACAAATCTTTAAAAATTGGTCTGAAATTTGATGCGCGGAAGAAAAACTGGGGTTTATACATGCTTGCACTGTATTTTATTTACCCAACTGACTTTGATCATTATATTCTAAAGATACTCTTTATGCGAAATTGTTTTGAAAAACTTTAAAAAGAATTTGTAGTGAGCAAAAAATTTAGAAATCAAAATTTCTGCATTTAATTCATTTTTAGAAGCAAAAAAAAATATTCTAGGAGGTATCTAAAGCATTAAGTTGCACATCAATAAAATCATGGAAAAGAACGAATGGCTGAAAATTTGAGTTTCTGACAGAAAAGAAGATCGTAGAGAATTTGTTGAAGCTGGATTCTTCATTTGAGCTAAAAATGTTGGGGTTGAATCGTTCTCCCGGAATGGGACATGTCTCATCCGAGACCGATAGAGAGGATTCTCCTCCTCCAGCTCCTGATGTTACTGCCGTGAGTACAACCATTCTTCATAAAAACAATAATAAACATTTAACAAAATTTTATCTTTTATCAAAATATATTTTATCTGATTAATTTAGTACCTAAAAAATATTAACCATTCAAACCTACAATTCTAAATATTACTCTCTTAAGTATTTATTAAAAAATTAATATATTTTTTAAAATTCAGGCATATATGTATATATATGCCTGAAACAAAAGTGTTGATATACATATTAATTTTTTCCTTATAAAAGAAAATAATGTTTTTTAACTACTTTTCACCATTCTTAATGTACTTTGAAGATATGAATACAACAATTTTTAAATACAGATTTAATGAATATCAAATTTAGCATACATTTTCTTGTTTGTGATTGATTTTTTAATATAATGAACTATTTTAAATTGGAATTAATCTTTAGTTTAAAAAACGTAGTAAAAGTTTTTTTCTATTTTGTATTAGATATAAATCCCTAATATCAGAATTTCTAAATATATATCAATTATCTACCATTTGAAGTAAAACTAACAAATTGGTAATAATCTATAGATTAAACTAGATATCAATAAAACTCTTTATATAAGTAAATATCATATTTTATAAAAGAATATATATTTTTTCAGTTTAATGAAACGCATAAATTCATAATGCTTAAAACTAAAAACGTTTTTAAAATGTTTTAAAAAAAACTAACTTTTCAAATACCTACATTTAAAAAGACAAAATATTTTTTTTTGGAAAAATTTCTAAAAAAAATTGTGTTGTTGCTCACATACACAGGAATACTCTTTCATAAAAATATTATTATTCCTTAGTAATCTTAATTGTTACGCTTTTTATACAAAAATTACATGAACTATGAATAATGTTTTTTAAAAATTTTTTAAGAAAAAACAAATCAAAACAAAAAATTTCGGGAAATATCTAATATTTTTAGATAGAGCTGATTTATTATTTGAGAAGGAAATTGTAAGAATATTGACAAGCAAGCGGTTTTGAGCCAATTTGATGAACTTAAATTGATAATTCTTTACGAAAGTATAATCTGTTAAGTTCGGCTTTTAATAAAATTGAAGTAGTTGATAATAATTCAAGCAACATAAATGTAATGATACAATATATTTTTTTATTTTTTTGTTTGAAAATATCTCTAAATAAAATAATTAAAATAATTTATATTTAATATTTTTTAGTTTTTTTGATTTGATTAATTAATTACAAGAAAAATTTAAAAACCCATTTTAAATTTTTTAAATATTTTTAAGGTTTCTTTTTTAAAAAAATAATATCTAAGTGTATTTTTAAATAAATTTTAATAATGTTTTAATATGTTTGATGATGTGCTCTTTGATAACGGTTTTAATAATATTTAAACATAATAATAGTACTATGAGTTTAAAATTATAAAAAGCGTCATTTTTCTTTTTTTCGAATTTTTTAATAATACTTAACAGTACTGAAAAGAGAGAGATAAATCCTTTTCTAAATATAAACTTCTAAATTGAAAAAAGTAAGAAGAAATAAGGAATAATTAAAAAAAAGAAGGAACACCGAAAAGAATACGAAAACATGATTACGTATTCATTTTATTTCATACAAATTTCTTAATTTATTATCAAAACAATTTAAATAATAATTGACATTTCTCCTTTTAGAAATTTTATGCCACTCAGATAAAAGTTTAAACTTAAATAAAAGGTTTATTACTTTTTCTTTAAAATCAATCCGTTAGATTTGAAATAAATGCGGCAGTCCAAATAAGCTTGATGTAATATCAGTGTCATCCACGTTTTAAAAATGACCATGCTCAACTGTGTATGATTCTTTTGATATACATTCTATCACTTCCTCACTCATGAATTTTCATGAATACCCGGAATCACTTACCCCCCATGTTTGATCTTCAATAAAGGAGAATCGGTCCGGAAGGTTGACTTTAGTCCGATTTTATTTTTCTGTTTTATTTTTCCTCTTTTGTCAATCCACCTCCTCTTTTAGAAAAGAAACATTTTTGTAATGCTTCGAAAATTCCAAGAAAAAATTTTCCTATTTTAACGATTTTTTGCTTAGTTTTCAGTTTTTTTTTTTCTTAATCTTTCTTTTCTGTGTAATTACTTTGTATATGCAGCTTATTTGTAATGCAATAGATTGTGGGTAATTCTTTTAATTAGTAATTTTTGCATATGGATAGAGGAACAAAAGAATGAATTTCAGCGAAAAAATTTAGAAATATATCCTCGTAATTATTCTGTAATGTTTAATTACGATAAATAAAAATAATCTCTATAAAATTCTCCTCATATGTCACAAAAACTCTGAATTTTTCAGAATAATTTAATCAGTGAAAATGTCTGGGCTCGAACTATATCGAAAAAAAATCACTTTTTCAGTTACAAAGTAAGAAACTTATAACTGTTTAAAAATTGTGAGCATTTCCTTCAATTTAAGAACATTAATAAATGAAATCTAGAATTATATTACCTATTCTAATAATTTCATCTTTGTATGTAATGTTTTTTCTATATTTTATTCATGTACATAAAGATAGATTTAAATAACAAAAAATTTCTTAAATTTAGAACTGATTTGTGTCTTATATAAAAAGTTAATAAAATAGTTATTTGTATTTTATAATTTTTTAAAACTCTTGAAGAAATTTCAATTTTCTAGATAAAAAAATTACCCGTTTGCGTAAAAGTATAAAGAAATTTATTTAAGCAATTCATTTTTACAAGAAAAATATTGCAGCATTTCTTGAAATTAAGTGTTATGGAATTAGCATTCGAAATCTAAATTTTCTAAGAAAAAAAGTAATTTTTTTTTGAAAAATGAGTAATTAAGAATCTGTTTTTCTCAGTTATAATTATCACAAATAATATTAGCACACTTTAAAGCTTAGACTTCAGACTGAACAATGAGGAAAGTTTTCAGTTTTACAAAGAATACAGAATACACCTTCTGGGTAAAATCTAAGAAATTCCAAGAATTCTCGGAGTAGAAATATAATTTTAATGTCGATTCTACAATTAAATTTTAAATAAGTTTAAAATATGCTATGGTTTTCATGCTTTGATTTTAATTGTTCCTAAAAATATACGACGATCAACTATACTTAATAAATAATAATAACCTTGTTGATCTGCATAAAATATAATAAATTACATTTAAATTTTTTGTTTTGTGTAATCTTTGTGAATATATATTTGATAAAATAACCGAGAGAAAGAATTAAATATATTATCTATATTTAAAACATAACTATCGAATAATTAATAAACTATCAATGAATCTTTAGTTGGTATAAAAGATTAAAAAAAAAAACGTTGTAAAGAAGGGTTTGCTTATAATTTAAAAAGAGTTAAAATAATTTTAAAATGTTTAACAGTAATTTTTTTAAATACTATTAATTAAAAGTAAATGTGTTAATGAGACAATGTGGTTTATTTATAAAATAATCTAGCCTTTATACGAAGTTTAATTTAGTTCTGAAGACCGGTTATTTTGTGTGTAATGCTATAAGAATCGGTAGGCATAATTTTAATCAAATCAGGAAAGTAAAATTTTATTGTAGATTAAATTTCAAATTTTTATTTGTTTAACTCAAAAACAAAAATTAATAGTCTTTAAAGTTTCAAATATTTTACATTTTTATTCGATCTATTTTGTGTTAGATTTGTTATTTTTAGTTGTTCGTTAAGCTGTACAGTACATGAATCCATATTATTTTATATGATTAAATATGATTCGCTTTTTTCTTTTTGTTCGAGTAATAGAATAACTTGACGCAATTTTTTATTTCCCCAGCATTACAATTTATACTAAATAATTAAAGGCATTTAATTTAACAAGTTAAAATTTCAAACGAACAGAAAAATATTAGATGAAAGAAAAATTAGACAATTTAAGAGATTTTTCTGAAAGATATATTTTTCCGAAGAAACTGTTTTATAGCTATTTCCTTAGTATTAGTATTTTAAAATTAATATAATTAATTTGTAAATCTTATAACTTTTTATTTGTTGCAATAATTTTGTATCACTTATTCCTATGAAATGGCCAATTTTGAATAGCTAGTTTCCTGTTCTTTAATTTTATTAAGTACAAAATAAGGAACTTAAATTAAGAAATATAACTGAAAAATCATATTTTACTGACAAAGATATGGTAATAAGTTACAAATATTTGCTGTTTTAGGTAATAAAACAAAATTGCACTCAATTTTTTAAAATTTATTCATTAGTTTTGAATTTCTTATTCTGCAGATTTAAATTTTCGAATATAATTAAGAAAATAAGAAACAACAGGAAAAAGAGAAAACTATTTTAAAGGTATTTTATAGATAACCAAAATTTTTTAAGCTTTTCCCTAACTTTTTATAAAGAAAAAAGGAGTTTTTTTTTATAAAATATGGAAAAAATTTTCCTCTCTCCCCCCAATTTTCCCTTTTTTAAGCACATTATAAATATTCAAAAAAATGCTATATTTATAAACAAAAAAAATTTTTTTACAAATTAATAATAAAAATATAATTAGGGGCCCGTTAAATAATTTATTGTGCAAAAAAATAAAGTTTTAAAATTTTTTCCCCCTAATGGACAAAATTTTGGAAAGGGGAAATTTTTTTAGTTTCATATATTAAAAACATCTAATCGAAATTAAAATTTAAAAAATTTAAACAAAGTATTAACAATAAAAACTCTGAAATAAAGGTTGAGTTTCAATACATTATTTCTTATTTAATAAATACCTCAAAGTACCTTAAATTTATTAATCCAGATTACATGGATATAATTCCTTAAAGTTCGCTCATTGTTCTTCTTTCAAAATCAGGATAGGAATGTTTCAGTATTTAAATCTCATTAGGAACGCGTGAAACTTTTCAATTTGTCAGTTATAAAGAGGCGGAAAAAATGTTTTATTTCCTGCAAAATAAAAATAATAATACCAAATTTACGCATTTAAAGTAAATCTGTTTACACATTCTTAATATCGACACCATTATCTCTTTTAATGTTTCTATACTGAATAATATGAACATAAGACCAGATTTAAAAGAATAATTAAATCACATTTCAAAAAAAAGTTTTTCCCTTTTTGCGTAAATCTCAAGTTTTGTCAACCTCAATTAATCTTAAAATGGCCTTAGTCACATCAGTATTTTAAAATGTAATCGGGCGAATGAGATGATTTAAACAGTGTTTGAAAACAAATTTCCAAAGTTTGGGAAAATTTTTCATGTAAAAAAATTTTTAAAAAACTTATGAATATTTGAAACGTTTAAATAACTTAAGAACTCCCAAAAAAAAAATGGAGAAAAAGTTTATAGCTTTTTAATGCCCAAAAAATCTTTTTTAAAATATCTATCTTTTATATAATATATATAAATCTTAAATAAACTTATATTTTTTTTTGCTTTTTAGATTTAGATAAATATCGTTAAATGCAGAAATTAAAAAAAAATTTGTCAATTATAATATTTCAAGATTTTATTATATTTTCATAAAGGATTTTAATTGCTACTTTCTTTTTTAGCAATATTCTTATGTAAATTGAAATCCAAATTAAGAAAGCATTTTGGCCTTTCTAACTGCAATTCTTTTATGCATTTATTAAATTGCAATTTTTATGAAACAAAAGGATCTCAAACTATTTAAAATAATATTCTGAAAAGTAATTCCAATTTAAACAATGAGTAATTTTTAATAAGAAAAATATTTTTATTGTGTAAAAGAATATATATATATATATTACTTTTTACTTTTATCCTCCTATAAAATTTATTTGTATCTCACTCAGATTTCATGAGCAACTTTCTTATTCTCTTGATCAAAAATAAACATTTTTCCTTCGTTTTTAAAAAATAAATTATGACCCTGAAAATAATTTCTTTTAAAATAATGGTTATCTTGAAGGAAAATGACGCATTTCAAAAACCTTTGTAAGATCTTGAACAAAATGACATATAAGAACAATTCTCTAAATTTCCGAACAGATTGTTTTTGATATCGCTTGAAAATGAATTTAAGTGCCCAAAAAATTAAAAAAAATATTTTAAAGAATTTGGCGTTTTGTAGTTGACTTTTTTGGGGAATTTAAAAAATAGGAGACAAAATCAAAATATTTCTCAAATTACAAAATTGTTACGAAACTCATATTAAATTTTGACTTAACTATCCCATAAAGAGCAACATATTTTATTATACTATTTCTTTTTATCAGAGTTGATCGATATTTTATGGTATAAAATTTCATACATTTTTTCATTCTTGACCCTAAAAATTGAATAAATTTGCATTTAAATTTTTAAAAGTAAAAATTTATTTTTAGGGGAAAAAAAAATTTAAAATTTAATAAAACAGAAATTTTGGGCCCTTTTTTTGTAAATTTTCGGGAAAACCCGGCATTTTCTTTTTTTGGAATGTGTTCTGCATTTAGTTAACGCTTTTTTTTCACGTTTTGCGAAGCCTTAATAATTTTTTATTAGAGACGAGTTTCATTTCGTTATATCGCTGCCTTACAAAAGATATGTCTTTTTAAACGGGAAAGGGCTTAAATATAAATTTTTGGGACACATCATTGTTTTTACATTTCATGAAGGGGCCCGACCGGTTTTAAGATTAAATGTGTTGTAAAATAACTATTCACCAAATTTTGGGGATTTTTTCATTGTATAACAATCTTAAAATTCTTTTCATTCATTTATTTATCCATGGTAAAACCTTAAATTTTTTAATTTTGTTTTAATACAATCCCTTTTTAAATTTTTTTTATCATTTTAAAAACAAATTTAAACCATCTCCACTCTAAAACTTTTTTTGTTTTTTTAAATCATCTTTTCTTTCAAAAATGAAAATTAAGTGTTATTTATTTTCTATGTTTGAGATAATTATGAATTATATAAAAGTAAAAAAAATAAAAAATTAAACCTTTTAAAATCATTAAAAATTCACTTTTAATAATTTCCCCTTTTAACTTTAAATAAATTATTAAAGGTAAAAAAAACCCTTTTTTAAATTTTTTTATTATTACTACTTTATTATAAATTAATGTAAACAATTTTTTTCTCCTTATTTTTAGTAATTTTTAAAAATTTTTTAATTTAAAAAGACCCCCAAACCTGATTGGTTTTTTATGCTTGAGAGTTAGAGGTTTCATGTTTCATTAATATTTTTCAGGGAACAATTTCATAAAATCTTATCTGCGCTTTTTTGGGGCATTTTTTTTAATCTATTGAAAATAAACAAAAATTTTTTTAAAAAGATGGGTTTTTATTTTTAAAATGATATTTTTAAAAACCCAAAAGAAGGTATAGGTTGGAAAGGATCCCTACGCTTTTCAAAGGGATCAAACATTTATAAAAGCAAAAAACGATGTTATACTGGACAAAAAGATTGATGTACCCAAATTTAAAGTCTTAAAAAAAATTTTCCAAAAAAAAAGTTTTTTGAAATTTTTTTTTAAAGAAGGGAATAACCCTTTTTAAAATTTTGGGGGAAATTTTTTTCCCTTTTTTAAAAATAACATGGAATTCTTTAATTCATTATTGGAAACATTTATTTTTTCAATAAACTAAAAAGTTCTTCGGATTTTTAAAAATATATTAGTAAATATCCGTTTAGAATAATTACAATTTTAAGTACATCTACCTTCTAAATTACACGGTACTTTTTTCTTACACTAGTTCACGTTTAAGCAGATTTCAAAATATGAGATTTTAAAAAAAAATTCTGTAGATATTTTTTTTTCTATTAGTTTGCTAACATTGGCCCCTTTTTTATTTTAAAACAATTTTTTTTCCATTTTATTCTTGAAAGCCATTTATTCCCCTAAAAAATGGGGATACCCCCTTTGTATAAAAAATAAACCTTTTCTTACATGGATTCTTGTTAGTAAATTTCTAACCCGTTTAAGTTTTACAACAGCGTGTTTTGGTAATCGGAATTTTTGAAAACTTGGTATTTATTGGTTAATTATAAACAATTATAGTTTTTTTGCATTTTATAATTTTTTTTTAAAACTTTTAAGGCTTAAAATTTAAAAAAGAAATTTTTTAAAAAGGAAAAAAGGGGAAATTTTAATTTTGTTTTTTAAACAAAAAAATTTTTTAAACAAAAAAAATGGAGGAAAAAAAAATTAAAATTTTTCCATAAGGGAAAAAAAATATAAAAAATTGGGTCCTTTTTGCCTGGAAAAAAACCCAATAAAAATATTTTATTTTTAAAAGAGGGAAAAATTTAACCTTCCCCTTCGAATGAAATATTTGTTCTAAGGCAAATTTTGGGAAAAAACTTTAAGATGTTTTAAAAAAAAATACCCCTTTTAAAAATTTTAATAGGAAAAAAAATTTGTTTTGTTTTAAATTTTAAAAGTTTACTGAATAAAAATTTCATTTTTGTTTGTTTTAATGTATGTTTTAAAAAATCTGATTTTTTAATAAAAATCAGTTTCCCAAGGAAAATATTTTCCCCTCTTTTTAACGGTAGGGTTTAACTTTTTTCAACTTCAATCTTTCTTTAAAAACTCCAAATTTTTTTTTTGAAGAACCCGTAAAAAAAACCGAAGGAATCAAAAAAGGCCTTTGTTTTTTAAAATTTTAAAATTTATTATTAACACAAAAAACCAAAATTTATATTTAATTTTACTAAAATTTCAGCTACCCCAATCAAACAAATCAAAAAAACATCTTTTAAAATTTTTTTTCCAAAAAGTTATTCCCCAACTTAAAATTCCCAAAATTTAAAATTTTTTTGATATCCTTTGCAAAATTTTATGATTTTTTAAATACTGTTTAAAAAAAATTTTAAAAAAATCAAAATTAAAAATTAAAAATTTTTCAATGATTTAAAAACTTTTTAAAAATTACTGAATGACACAAAAAAAACATAAATTGTTCCCAAAAAAAAAGTTTTTTTTTTGTTACTTTTTAAAACGGGAAACCCGCATGGGAAAAAAATTAACTTTTTAATTTTATTGGTTAAAAAATGGGCTTTTTAAAGTTTAAAAAAATTCCCAAAAAATTTTCAATGCAAAGGCTTTCCCCCTATTTTCAAAAAAAAAAATTGAAAAATATTTTTTAAAATTCTTTTAATTTGGTGGGAAAAATAAAAAACCCAAAAAACCCCAAATGGGGGGGAAAACCTTTTCCTTTTAAAATTTAAAATTTCCTTTTTTTCCCATTGAAATTTTAAAATTTTTTAATTTTTAAATTTTCCAAATTTTTTTAAAAGAAAATATTTTCCCTTTGAGGGGGCCCCCAAAGCCCAAATCCCCTTGGGAAAAAGGGAATACGCTTTAAAAACAAAAATTTTTTTTTTAAAAAAATGTTTTAAAAAATAATTAAATTTTTCTTTTTCCAATTTTTGATTTCCAAAGGGGAAAACATTTTTTAAAAATTTTGTTTTTTTTTACAATTTGATTAAAATAAATTCCCAAAAAAAAATATTCCAAAATTTTTTTAATGGGTTCATCCCTGTGATAAATTCAAAAAATAAAAAAATATTTTTTTTTTCATAAATTGCTTTCTTACATGTCTAGAATACGGTGGTAAAGTGACTTTTTTAAAAATTCGAAGTCACTATAAAGAAGCAGGTGTTAGAAGAGCAGCTGTTCGTAACGCTAAGTTAAGATTTCCGTTGTTTTAATCGAACTTGAAACTTTAAACGCGTTTTTCTCAAAACTGTTTTTCAAACTTTCCTCCATTATTACTCAAGAACAGTTTAACCGAATGACTTTAAACTTATAGGGTAAACTCAGCACAAATATACGCACCAAATGAACTATGATCATTTCAAAATTCAAAAATTTCTGTTTTTTTATAACAAAAACATAACAATAAAGCCCATGAAATTCGAAACTTTTCTTCAGAGGTCTACCAAAACTCCAAGTTTTGATATTTTCTATTGAGTATAGTTCATTTGGTGCATTTAAGATTATAAATTAAAGCGCCGTTAATTTTTTTTTTATTTCAGATAAACCAATCATCCAGAATCATGGAGGAAGTGAGTGTCCATTTTTTCGAGGCGGGTGTGTTCAGAGCCTTATAACTCTCGTTCTATTGGATATCTTTGGCTAAACACTTATATACATATTCTTAGAATACATATAAATAAATGCTAAAAAAACACTTAAAGTTCTATATTTTACTGATCGTCAAAAAAAAAATCCCTAAGAATGCTTGAAAAACAGACCGTCGCATGGTTGAACCAACCCCCTTAAGTGAAATAATTGAACGATATAAGAGTATTGTGAATTTACTTAAGGTGTTCTCTCCTTCCATGTTCCATAATTACACATCCATGAAAATAATGACACTGTCTCCTAATATCTAGGAAAATATTAAAGTTTGAGTAGTTTTAGAAGGCTTCTCAAAGTATTTAGAAATGCAACTCTAAATGGAGTTGCTTAGCTAAAAACTTTGCTTTCAAAACCACGTTGCTTTCATAACCATAAAAATAATTTCATAAGCTATTTCCAATAAAAACCTAATAATACAGTCATCTGTTACTAAATATTTTAGAAGAATTTGTCGAATTATCAAGCGACTCAATTTTAAATCTTGAGACCTCCCTTCCCCTAAAAAAATCGTTAAGTGAATTTTCGTTTGAAACCAGGGAAGAATTTTCAGTACTTTTCAAAATAATATAAACACATTACACTGTGCACTACGTAGAATAATTTTATTTGAATTTGAACTTGAAGGAGGTGCAAATCCTACAACATAAAAAATTCACCCAAAATTAGATATTTTGTGCAAAAGTATACCACCACACAAGTACAATAATACGCTTTGATGAAATTATATTTATGTGTAGACATTGAAGAATTGTTTTCAATTTTTAAAATTATTTAACATTAAATGTTTTAATTTGTATCTTGGCATGTGCCTCCATTTTTTGGGTTACCAAAATATTTGGTGGAATAAAAATGATTAAAAGTACAAAATGGTTTGAGAAACTTTTTTTCAAAAAGATAAAGGATACTATAACGTACTAAACGAAAAATATCTTTTACAAGACAAATACGGTTGATACGTAAATGAATACTTAAGGTAAAATGTTTAAAATACCAAACTTAATCTGAATTCCATTTATCTTCAACATTCGGAAAAACCCATTTGCTTAAACTTGTTTTAATTTTTTTTCAGAACAGAGCTGAAAATCGGAATACTCTCTACTTCAAGTTATAAAAATAATCTCCTAATTTTGTGTGTGATATCACTATTTACTTTAATAATAAAATAAGTTTTAAGAAAATTCTTTTAAAGTTTAAATCCCCGTTGTTTAAAATTTTTAAAAATTTTATTTTAAACCCAAAAATTAAGAATTCAAAAAACCCTTTTGCTAAAAAGGTTTAATTTTTTTAAAAGAATAAATCGAATTTAATTTTTATTAAAATTTTAAATTTAAATAAAATTTTGTGGAAACATTTGTTAAAAAATTATTTGTTTAATTAATATTTTATAACCCCCTTTTTCCAATGATATATTCAAAAAAATTTAATAATTTTTTAAAAAAATTTTTATTTTTTAGGTAAAACGGGAAAATTAATTTTTTTTTCTTTTAAATTTTTAAAACCAATCTTTAACCCCCCATTTTTAAAAGTCATCCTTTACTAATTCTCAAATTTAATTTTTATAAAATTAAAAAAAAAAAAAATTCTTTTCCCCTTTAATAAATCTTAATTCCCTTAAAACCCCAAAAATTAAAAACCCCTTTTTCCCCCAAAAGGGGGAAATTTCTTAAAAAAACATTCATAAAAAAAGGGAATACCTGAAAACATATTTCTGGTTATTTTTTTTGAAACGGGAGGAAAACAGGATTTTATTCCCTTTTAAATTTGGGAATAAAAAAGGGGGAAAAAAAAAAAAGGGAATTTTTTTGAAATTTCATTGGGGGAAGTAATGCAAAGGGGGCCCTGATTCGCTTTCGGGGAATCCCTTGAGTTAGATTTTCGGAATTGGTCCGGTTAAGGGCCCAAAATTTTTAAAATTAAAAATTTTGGGGGTTTGGGGGAGGTAGAAAATTTTGTTTTTGTTTGGGGGGCCCCGGGGGGTAATCGAATTTTTTGTTTTTTTTTTAAAAAACGAAAAGGGAAAAAAATTTTACTCAAAATTTTTGTTTTTTTACGAAAAAAAGGGGTTTTAAGAATGGTAAAAAAATTTTTTTCCCCAAAGAAAAGGGGGAAAATTTTTCGTTTCCCATTCCCAAAAAAGGGGAACTAATTTTTATTATTTTTATTTTTTTCAATAATTTTTAAAGGTATTAAAAAAGATTTTTAAATTAGGGGAAAATTTTTTTAAAAAGTGGTGATAAAAAGGTAATTTTTATTTCTAAAAAAATTAAAAAAAAACCTATTTTAAACCCTCCCGTTCAAAAACTGTAAAAGGTAAAAAAAATAAAATCCAAAAATAACAAAATTTGCAGTTTACTTTTTTTGAAAATAAAAAAAAGGGTTTTTTAAAAAAAGGGTTTTTTGGGTTGTTAAAATTTTATTTTTTTTAAAAATTTAAATTCTTTCCTATTCCCATCATTTTTGGAGGGATGCGGATATTATAATTTTACGTACTATTAGACAAGTAATAGTAGCAAAATAATTTTAAATGATATGAATAAGTAAAAATTTGGAAAAAAAATTTTCCAAAAAAAATTTAAAATTTTCAACATCTGTATTTACAAAATAATTTTAGCAATCCACATACAAAAACACTAATTTTTATAAACTTTAATATAATTGGGTTTTTTAAAAATTTGCCCTAAATTAAGGGACAAAAGCCCTTTTTTACAAAAAAACCGTGTTTTTTTGGAAAAAAATAACTATTCGTTTTTATAAAAAAAAAAAAATTCTATAAAAAATAAAAAAAAAAGGGAAAAAAAAAAAAAAAAAAACAAACAAAACGTTCTACTACTTTTGGGATAATATGATGTATCTGCCTATGTATACAAAATTTGGTCATTATCATTAAAATATTTCAGTGTCATGATTTTAAAGTCTGTATCCCAATCTATTATACTACATATTTTAAAACTTCGAAAATTTCTTAGATGTTCTCTAAGAAGTAAACTTACATGAAAAGATTTCTCAAGCAACACAATATTTAAATAAATTTGTTATGATTTTAAAATTTAAAAAGCTAAATTATTAATCAATTACTTTTAAATGAAAAGTAGTTCGGAAAAAATTCCTTTTTTTTAAACACCCCTAAAAAAAAAATTAAAAAAAATTTTTTACGTAATAAATAATTTCTTTTTTACTTTACAAATTAATTAAATTTAAATTTAAAAATTTCAAAAGTTTTTTTTTACAAAAGAGTAAATTTTTTAAAAAATTTCATCTTTTTGGCCACATAATGCATTTGTATTTATAAAAACAAACATTCGAGCTAATCTTTTCAATAGCATTCCGATTCAATAGATTCCAAAAAAAATTTTGGGTAAAAATTTTATGGCACATTTAAACATAAAGAAGAAATAAATTGTGTCCAATTAATAAATTTTATTAAAATTTTTAACTAAAAATTGGGTTATATTTATAAAAGACACCTTTTAACAAAAAAGTTTTTATCAAACTTTTTTCTTTTTTTATTCTTTACAAGTGTTAACATCTATATACACCCCCTTAAAAAAATCATTTTTTTTTAAAATAATAGAAATATCAAAAAGGACTCGTCTTTTAATTTAAAATTGAAATGAACAATAAAAAATCGTCACAACTGATAGCCATTCTTCTACATGACAATTATTCAGATTTTCGATGCATATTTAGTGCTCTTGAAAAAAAAATAGGCGAGGTTTTTCCCATTAATGAAATGACTCTTAAACTCTTCTTTTTTTCAGCCCTCGGCCATCACTCACTTCTGCATGAATGTTTCCCGTCAGCCACAACATATTGCGCAGACTACTTCATCAACAATGCCCGGCTACTAGACCGCCTATCTAGTCATAATCATGGACAGCGATCTTGATTAAAATGCTGCCGTAAATAATGCGATAGTAGGGCGCGTCGGGCCCCAATGGTGGACCCGATAACTCATCTCGTTAGCTCGACACGCTGCTGCGACAATTAAGTTTTCATAGGACAGATTGATTATTCCGTGGCAGACTCCACCCTGAGAAGTAGCTCAAGAAAATTAAACGGAATTGAGTTATTGTTAATAACGTTACGCCCTCCCCCTACCCCCCCAGGTCCCCATATTTATTGTATTCAAAAGGGGTTATCAGGTGACAAAAAAAAATCATAAAGGTTTTTTTTTGAGTGTTTTGAAAATAGTTATTTTTTTGTTAATTTGCATTATATTTTTGCTTCGAACTAGGAATTCACATTGTAATTTCTATCAATTGATCACTTATAGATAAATATTTACCGATATCTATCTATCTATCTAGATAAATAGGTTGTCAGATAAAGATAGACATATATTATACGCGTTTGTATTTTAATTTTCGACATTAAACTAAGACATTCTCAATCAAGGAACCCTTTTTCTTAGAAATAACGTCTCATATTCAATTAATATTTCCTATTTCATTGCGATTTTAAAATTTCTAAGTACACTATCCGTGGGTGATGATTAAAAAAAAACAAGGCATCCTTTTTTAAAAACCAGTGTGTTTTGCACGACACTTCGGTTTCTAAGACTTTACCTTCAATCGAAAATATTGTTATTACATTCAGCAGAAAAAGACTTACGAAATAACAAAAATCAATAATTAAAATAGTTTCATGTTTAAAGTTTTTGCATCGAATTTTCCTCCACAAACGTAAAGGCATTTACAATGAACCAAATTATTAAGTAGTAAAAATTATATTCTTATTCATTTTTAAAGAACATGCTATCGCATAATAATTTGTATAAATATATATATATATATATATATATATATATATATAATATTGTGCAATATTATGTTCCTTTAAAAATGAACAAAAATTACATTTAAATGTAATAAATTTACTTTTATATAGAAAAATTCGATGAGTTGACCTGATGTGTTGTTCAAAACAAATTGATTGTAAATAAAGTATGCCTTTTATTCTAATTAGTATTTGCATAGAGCGTAATTAGAAATTTCAAAATCGCAATAAAATAGGAAATGCTATTTGATGCTACAAAAAATGTCCCTTGCTTAAGCCTATCCTCGTTGAAGAATAAAACGTAAATTCGGAATATGTTTTAGATTAAAAATGCTCCATATTTAATACTATATTTTGTCTTCAGTTTTCTTTAGAGAGCAGCATATTTTTTTAAGATACTCTCATTTTTGTCTTAACTTTGAATCAATTTCGTTAAGAATAAAATGTGTTTTAATTTTCTTTTTGCTGATATAAAATTACATGGTTTTATTTTTTTTAAGTAATCCGTAACGTATTTATAAATAATTTATAATTGTAAAGACACAGTGTGATAAATAATTATGGATACTTATTTTATAATATTAGAGAATTATTCAAACTCTACCAAATATATAAACTCATATTTAAATAAATATTTCTTACCTGTAAGTAAGGATGGTCAGTCAATATGAATCACTTTGCAGCTTGAGTTTATTTTCTTTCATTTTCATAAACAATTATTCATAAAAAAAATATTTAGAAGAAGTTGCAGCATACATTCGACGTTTTTCGTTTCTTTTAACATAGAACAACAAAAGCTTGTTGCCAAACCTAACAATTAACTTATTAAATAAATGAACAATAAACGTGAAATTTAGTTATCGTTTGCACATAATTTGGTAAAAATATAATACAAATCATATATATAGCAAAAATAATTACTTGTAAAAACCGTGACTGTAGATATTATTTAACTGTGATTAGCAGCCTGAACAAAATCGTCTGCAAATATTTACTCGTCAACTAAGCGATTACTCAGATTTCTAAGCATATGTGGAATTTCAACAGATATTTTTTACTACCTAGAAGTATATTTAGGATATTAGTTCCAGCTCCATGACTTTTGACGAAGACTTTCTTAAGCAATAATCATAAAGTAAATTATCATGTATTATTAGTTAATTGATAAGTAATTAGGATTTATTTATCCTTGTGAATTCAGTCTCGTTTACGCAAGAACATTTTTTTTTAAATAACTTAAGATACTTTTAAAAAAATTTTCAGTTAATGAAATTACGTATTTGTTAGTGTGTCGTTTTTTGTAAACATAAAATTAATTACAATGTGTCTCTAAGTTTTTTTTAGTTCTTAAGTAGTTATAAAATAATCAGAAATAACAATTTAGATGAAAAGAAATTGATTGACTTTATAGCAACTAAGAAGGTTTTCATCGAGTTTTCGGTACATAAAAATACATTAAAATGTAATGCATCATCAGATCTCTTTTTCATTAAGAAAGTAAAATGTAATACAATGCACAATCAACTTTAAATTCAATTATTTAATGAATTAAGAATTTATTTATTTCGCTTTTTAACTCTTAAAACATTATCGTTAAAATTAGAAGACCAGATGTTTGTGATTCGTATAGAATCCCTTCAAATTTCTTTGAAGAAGTTTAAGAAATTAAACAATCGTTTTCTACAGAACTTAAATAATCCGATTAATAGTTTTATTCTTTAAAAAAAATATAATTTTTTTGTTTATTTGTGAAATTGAATGGCGTTAAAATTAATAGAGAGTATTCGTAATATTAAATCAGCTCTGTTTAAGGCAAACACAAAATCTGACTAATTTGAAAGACGCTTTTAACAATTATAGCGTTTTTTGCAGTTAAATTAATTTTTGTTACAAGCATAATTAAGTTACAGTTTTTCTATTTAATAATTCTAACAACAATAGTCTTTTTAATTATCTCTGTTATATAACCTAAGATTCACAGATGCTGAAAATGTTATACTTAGAACCTTTTAAAGTACAGTTTATAAATTATTTATAGACATAGATAGAGAAAGATTATTTACATCGCACTTCGAAGCAACACGAAAGCTAATAAGGAAGAATCTCGTAATTTTGAACCATGTTCAAATGACGGAGCTAGTACTCTACTCTTCGAACTTCAAAGCC
The DNA here is from genome assembly GCA_019973955.1 of Trichonephila inaurata madagascariensis. NCBI lineage: Eukaryota > Metazoa > Arthropoda > Arachnida > Araneae > Nephilidae > Trichonephila > Trichonephila inaurata. The sequence goes on along the minus strand of BMAV01013816.1, from coordinate 15,534 downwards.
AGGGCAATATGAGAATTTTGAACCTCAAAAGATTTAAGGTATCCGAATACGTTCGGAACCATAATTTTAAAAAAGGCGCATAAATGGATAATTTTCATGATATTTAGTGTCACTTAGATTAGAATACGTGCATAAAATTGTTTTAAGGACATTTTGACAAAAAAGTTATTTAAATACAATATTTTGGCAAAAAATTAACTTAGAATAACTTTTTTTCAAAATATTCTCCTTTTGTGAAAAATGCTTCTATTATAAAAATATTTTGCCTGTATATAGCTTGGACTTCTGTACAGAGGCTCAACTATGATTTTTGAACAATTCACATTATTTTCAGAGTTACAACCCATTGAAATAATTATCGGCGTTTTTTTTCTTAAAATTTCTCCCCTCTGTTGTCGTAAAACATGGATAAACCCACTTCTAAGTTATATATTTCAAAAATTCTAGTTTAGCCTCTGTACAGAGGTCTGAGCTATATACTGGAGAAATATTATTATAATAGAAGCATTTTTCACAAAAGGAGACTATTTTGAAAATAGGTCATTTTATGTTCATTTTCTGTCAAAATATTTTGTACTTAAATAATTTTTTATTGTAATACTATTCTTAAAACAATTTTAAATACATTTTCTAATCTAAGTGACACTAAATATCATAAATATTATCCATTTATACGTTTTTGCAAAATCACGGTTCCGAACGTAGTCGGATACCTTAACTTGCAATAAGCCTTCTTATAACTCCGCATTATGTATCCTGATAAACAAACTTGTATAAGAAAAAGATAACAAAATTAACAAATATGTTGCCAATATTTATTAATACAATTTTTAAACATTAAATTCAAGTTTTACATATAAAAATTGCTTTTTTCAAATATTTCACGCGTTCTTTTAAAACAAAAATTTTATTTATTTATTTATTGTGAAGACTTCAAGATTCGTCTATAAATATCCTCTTTATTTAAAAGCTAAAGATCTTATTTTATTCAAATACTTAATTGCTTGTTATAACTTAAACCATTACAGGTAAAGAACATCATCTAGATAGCATAAAAAAGAACTGGTCACACTTAAAATGACGATAAAATTTATTACCTCTAAATAATGATGATACGCAGTTGACACGATTAATTAATTCCAAAAAAGATTATCTTTATGATGAAGTTTTAAATTTGAGTTCAATTATAGCTGTGTGGGGTGGGGTGTCTGAAAGTTCCATCAACGAAAATTCACAAGAAACTAAATGCGAAAATTATCGTACGAAAATTTTATTATATAAAGTGCTCTCAAAAATGTTCATACACTTACAATTTTCTATACATTTTAATGTTATCTACTAATAAAAATTAATTTATCAGAATTTTTTTATTGCGAACATTTACAACCCCGTGCACCACAAAGTATCACATGGGGGCTTACATAGAATTAAGCGTGAAACACACATCACAAAGAAGAGAAGGATTACAACAGAAACATCCATGCCTCATCCGGGATTCAAACCCAGCCCCCACGGCACCGCAGTCAACATCACTAACCACTATACCGGATGGGGCGGCAATATATTAGAATTGTAATTTCTTTATAATTGCAACTTGTTCTTTATGAAATAACGTAATCAATTTTTAGTACATTTAACTTTTATTTTGGAAAATTAATAGTAATAAAAAAACTACATTACAAAAGTCTTTGAGCACCTAAAAAAACTCAACATAGTTTTATGCATTGCATTTTTTACTTAATTTAGTACTTAGCAGGAAATATTCTTTAGCGTTCACAACAGCTTTTAAACGTCATGGTATAGATTTCACCTGTTGTTTTGTAATTTCGGAATTGATGAGTTCCACCATTCTTCTGCGATTACTATTATTAGTTGACATTTTGCTTTTCTGTCATGTCTTCTTACTCATCTTCTTACATCTTCGAGTTCTGTCCGAATATGTGCTATTGTGTTTAAATAAGGTGATTGAAACGGAATATTTTCAGAACTTGGGAGAATTATAGAGACACCAGAGATGAACATCGGAAAGTAGTGTGTTTAGGGTCATTATCTTGATAAGAAAAAAAGGAAGTCATCTCCATTACTTAAATTTTCCTTGGTTTATTTCAAATTGTTTTTTAAAATATTTAAATAAACTTTTTATGATTCCAATACCATTAATAAATACCAATTTACCTAAGCCTGAACCTGACATACACCTTCACTCAAGAACACCTCCAACTCCATGCTTCACTGTTCCAACTAAATTATTGGGATTAAGTTCCTCGTTTTTTCTTCTCCACACAATTGTATTATCGTTAGAGCCCAAAGTGTTGAATTTGCTCTAATACACAAACAGGGCATTTCAATACGTTTCAGACTTTTTTACTATGGAAAACCTAAGCTTTCTATTTTTCATACTTACAAATAGTTTCTTCCAGCACGACTCCCAGGTAATCGGCTGATCTTCGAACAGCTTCAGATGAACCTGAGGTAAACAAAAAATCTTTCATTAAATTTTGTAGAAACTTTATAGCACTCAAACATGGATTTTTGATAAATTTTCTAACACTAAATAGCTGATCATGCTGAATTAACTTCTTTGAATGTCCTTCTCTTGGCTTGTTTACGCTTCTCTTTTCTTCCTTAAAACGTTTTATTACATAATGCACCGTATACTAATGAGGAACATTTACTAATTTCACAATATTCTGTACTGATTTACCTTGATTGAAGGGGAAAATAATTAGTGTTTTCTGACGCTTTTCACTGTCTCTTTACGACTACAAACAATTTTTAGGTAATACAACTATAAAAGAATATAACATTTTAAAGGAAACAAGCTAAGATTTACGCAAGTGACTTTTTATATGTAGCCTCAATGCATAAATGAAAGTAAGAAACTGAAGATATTTTTACTAAAGATGTGTCAATTCCCTAAATCGATTTTGGTGTACAGTTACTTTTGCGAAGCGTGTTTCCTCCACCTTCCAGCATTTTTATTCGTTCAAAAATAAACTGAGTATTATTAAAAAAATCACATTTGGAATCCCAAAGAGAATATATAAAATGAAGTTGGACTATGTATTCGAATTTTAATCTTAAGCTAAAGTAAGATTTCTACATCTTTTTCAAGTGTATGAACACTTTTGAGAGACACTGTATGTATATATATATATAGTCAAAATTCTCCAATAAAGAGAAATGAATATTCAATAATCAATATATATACATTATCGTTAGAGCCCAAAGTGTTGAATTTTCTCTAATCCACAAGCAGGGCATTTCAAAATAGTTGCAATACAGATATATAAATTTAAAGGAATCATTGATATTAAGATCATTTACATAATTTGAGTCAGAAAAGAAAGAGCAAGCCTTTCATTAATGTTATAATATTACATTCCAATTAAAAGTATTCGATTCACAAGAAGACGCCGAACGTTTGTAATTTTTTTATGCAATTATAACTTTTGATATAAAACCTTTTAATTAAAACTTCACACAATAAATATTTACGTAATCGTATTTGTCTTAAGGAACAACCTATGCTCTTGTGACACTATTATCAAGCATTTAATTTTTAACTAAGTAAAAAGTAGCTTTCACGTTTTATTTTTTCATATATGTTCTTTTTTAATGTAGAATATTTCTTAAAAATTGAGAGTAACAATAGAAAAAAGACAGATACAATCCACTTAAAGAAATAAATTAGAGATAGTTTTCATCAAATTAAGAGAGTATTTCGAGATAATTCATCTACCGTAAAATCCGGAGTATAACGCGCACTTTTAATACAAAAAATAAGATCGAAATTTATGGGTGCGTGTTATACGCCGGGTATAAAAATGAGAGCTTTAAAAATAAAAAAGGATGGGCATAGAAAAAAAATTAGACTTCTAGATACATTAAAATACAATTTATTAAAAAGAAATGTATGACATTCCTTATTAACTTAAAAAGGGTTGTAGTTCTAGAAAAATAGTATTTTTTTCTAAAGCTTGTGGAGTAATACCTCAAATAAAAGACTTCAAAACAAAAGAACATTGCGTACGCACATAGCAGGTTTCTTCGTAAAAAAGTGGGTGCGCGTTATGCGGCGAATATACCTAAAAATTGAAAATTGCAGGTTGAAAGTATAGGTGCGCATTATACGACGGTGCGCGTTATACGCCGGATTTTACGGTACTTTATATATATATATATATATATATATATATATATATATATATATATATATATATATATATATATATATATATATATATATATATATATATATATATATATATATATATATATATATATATATTACTTCTACATGCTACTTAGAAAGAGCAACAGTAGCAATTTAGAACGTTAGCCAGTAAATATACTCTATATTAAATTGTTTAAAAAAATCGGTGTTCATAAAAATTGGGGAAGATAGTTAAATCCGATATTTAATAGTCAATTCTTTTACCTTAAATTGTGTAAATTATTGAGAATCATTTTTTCTCAATGTTGTGGAATATTTTTTATATAATTGTACTACACAAAACGGGTCTTTGATTCTGTTTCCCGACGGAAGAATTTTGTCATCAGCTACCGCAAATTGATTTCCCTATGTTTCCTTTAAGGCCCGGGTAGAATCTAACACAGCTATTGTTGCCGGTCATATGAAAAATTTGAAAATCTTAATAGAAATAAAAAGGTATAGTATTGTATTGAAATTGTTTAAATATTTTTTTTATTATTATTTTAGTATCTTGATATTGACTGAAACGTTTTAGTCTAAGAGCTAGCAACGTTTTCGAGAAAGAATTTTAGAAAAGCTTATATTCTTTAATATATTTTTCTCTATGCCCTTACGTACGAACAGCAAGCGGGCTATCTGGCTGCCGGTAAACGTTGCGTTTATTAATGCGCATCATACCTTTACAGGTAAAAATATTGATTTTTAAATAATTTAAGGAAGAAATATTTCTTGTTCACTAAATTTAAAACGTTATTAACAACATGAATTTATTAATGCCAGACATTTTTGTTGTTAAAAATAATGCGCCAGATGCGATTTTGTATTTAAAAAATAATTAATTTCAAACCATTTTAGAATGTCTGTAATTTTAATATTATTTTATTTATACATAAATAAGTACAAATTTAATTTGCCAGACATTAATTCGGTTGTTTACTGAATAACCAGACCGATTTATTGTTGTAAAAATAGCGCGTATGTAAAATAGTTTAGCTAGTTGATCACTGGCTGCGTGAGAAAGATAGCGATAATTGCGGCAGCGCATGTTAGTGGCGCATCTTTTCAGGGTGGTGTCAGTCCCAAGTCCTATGTTTACGTTTGTCGTTGTTTTCATCATTTTGAGTGAAATCGTAATATCATAATGGCTAATAAAATGGAATGTGTTTTTTTCAATTGAAAAAAAATGAAAAAATAATAACTTTTGTAGAAGAAAAATTGAAAAAATGTAAAGAAGTTTTAAGTGTACGTGTTACTTTTAACTTAGAATATAACAACATTAAGTTAACGGAGGAAATTAATACAGACAATGTCACAGTTCTTTTACAGTCTTAATGGCTATAGTTAGTGGGATTTCCACTAACGCCGATACCAATATCGATGTGCTATGCAGATGGTAGTATTTGTAAAACAAATAAAGCACAATTAATTAAAGCTGCGACATAGCCATCCTGTGATGACCATGTCGTGCCGGTTCCGCGTAAGCTAGAGGTGTGGGATTATCAAAATGATGAGACATAGTAGTTCTTAATACAACTTTTATTAAGAATAACTTATATTACTTAAATTCTAATTTGACAATTTTAATTTAAAGTGAGAGTCAACGCCCAAATTAAACCACGTATTCAAGTCAGATCACGCAACTAGATCCTTTATCTCAATTATCATTAATAATCCTATGCATCTAATTACTTATATATAATATTACCTTTTTCAGTTCTCCTTCCTTTACCTAGAGAATGGTATCTATAAACTTTATAAACGATGATTCCAACTTCTTTATCTTAGGCTTCTATTCTTTCCCAAAACTATCGGACTGCTAACTCTTGATCTGTAAGATTCACACTAAGCTTTGTCACGCTATCGATCAGAATAATTCCACACTACTATCTCTAAGCTTGCAGCGCTATATCTAGGCTTGCCACGCTATATCTAAGCTTGCCACGCTATATCTAAGCTTGCCACGCTATATCTTATCATCAAAGCTTCTATCCTTTTATAGTATATCTAATTTACATATTATCTTTGTTTATCTTCTTGGTATTGGGTTGGAAAAGTTTTGCCATTAATCGTGGCCGTCAAAGAACATAGGAGTTATGTTAACAGAAAGACGCGAGAGACGTCACAAAGCTTTCGAGAAAAAGTTAGCAAGGTCAATCAGCAATCCTTATTTTTTTATATTAGCGTTTTAGAAGGTTTTTCATGTTACACCTCATGAAAGAAATACCGCAAACTTTCGATGGCATATCAGAAAAATACCTTCACAGTTTAAATCATCTCGCATTGACATTGTGTTTGATCGGTATTTCACACCTTCCATAAAAGATGTGAGCGTTTACGTCGCAACGAAACAACAAGTACAGTTTCCATAGAACCTAATCAAATTCGGCCTCATAATTTTGCCGGCGAACTCAAAAATACTCAGTTCAAGGAAGCTCTCGTAATTTTTATTATTGATCCTTTTGCTAATGATAGCATGTTTACTTTATTGGAAATAAAAATATTTATCTAAGCTTCGATAAGTGTTATTGGTATCGCGTTGTAAATAACCAAGTTATTAGAAGTATTGAAGAATCATTATCATGTGAAGAACATGAAGAAGCTGATACTCGAATTATATATCATATTTGCCAGATATGCGTTGCCGCTCAAGTTGTACGCTGCTCAGACTTCGATATTCTGATTATACTTCTTGGCAATATGGATCATCTGAATGCATCTTTGAAGCCTTGGATCCAATGGGGCGTAGGAAACCATAAACGTCTAATAAGCATCAATGATTTGTACTAAGGTCTTGGTATTTCTTTATCGAAAGCTCTACTATGTTTCCACGCAACAACAGGTGCGATTACACCCCAGCAATTTTTCGGAAAGGTAAACTAAGGCCTTTCACGCTGTTCAAAAAATCTGTCGAGTACCAGTTAGCATGTCTAAGAGATTATAACTGATGATGAAGATGAACTTGAACGTACACTTGCCACACTGGAAAAATTTATATGTCATGTGTATGGGGTGTCTAACTCTTCAAATGTTAATGATGCTCACTTCTACCTATTTTCCAAAACTTATCAATCGAAAAAGTCTGATGATAATTTCGAAAAGAAATGTCGAAGTTTCGATTCATCGAGCTTACCAGCATGTAAAGCTGAATTATATCAGTATTTATTGCGAGTGCGGTATGTGACAAAGTTTTGGAAAAATGCTCATTTAAAAACGCTATCATCTTTATCTCCGTTAGCTTCCGGGTGCATCATTAATGATGATAAATACGATTTCGTTTGGTTTACTGGGGAGCAGTTTCCCTCATCTGCTGACATAATCATAAAAAGTAAAGTATTAGTTATAATATGATAAATCGGAAGAATAAATTATTATTTAAACCATGATGACCTAATAATGATTTTTTTTTGCTCCAGAACCAACACTACTAGGAAAGCAAAACACAATAATGATTTTGATGATGATGGCATTGATAATAATGGGAGCAGTTACGATGATGTTGACTATGGAGATGCATTAGTTTTTTGTAACACTATTAAAAAATAAAAAATACATATTTCAGGGGAAAATAGATTCTGATTATCTAAACATAATATGTATAAATAGAAATGAGAATTTTGTTATTGTATCAATGGCAATTTTTCCTCTATCTTTTATAAAATCTCTATTTATTCAGTTAAAATTAAATTTATATGATATTTAAAAAGCGATGTTTTCCCTTTTGTTAAAAATACTTTAATCAACTAATTATTATTATTTTAATATGAATTTAAATATTAACTTTTTGTTATATTCATCATCAAAGACATAAAAATAAAAATTCCTTTTCGAATACTTTAAATAGTGTAACGTAATCCTGTCTCTCTAATGCCTACCTACTTTGCCACTGTCTCTCTCTAACGACAGGCATAATACCGCGGTATACTACACCAATAAATCAGCCAGGCTATTCAGTAAACAACCGAATTAATGTCTGGCAAATTAAATTTGTACTTATTTATGTATAAATAAAATAATATTAAAATTACAGACATTCTAAAATGGTTTGAAATTAATTTTTTTATATATACAAAATAGCATCTGGCACATTATTTTTAACAACAAAAATGTCTGGCATTAACAAATTCATGTAGTTAATAACGTTTTAAATTTAGTGAAAAAGAAATATTTCATCCTTAAATTATTTAAAAATCAATAGTTTTACCTGTAAAGGTATGATGCGCATTAATAAACGCAACGTTTACCGGCAGCCAGATAGCCCGCACGCTGTTCGAAAGAGCATAGAGAAAGATATATTACATAATCAGCTTTTCTAAAATTCTTGTTTTTCTAACGTTGTTAGCTCTCGTACTATTTATGAAGGTACTTCCTCAATTCATATCAATAACAAATATATTTGTCTAAATCACTCATTCGCCTATTTATAATCTATGTTAGTGATATCCATTATGTCTCCTTAACGTATTTTGAATTTATTTGTTACAGTTTCAAGGGGATGGAAGTACGAAAAAGAAAATAGCTTTCAAATTATTTAATTTTTTCAAAACAAAACAAAAATCTTGAAGCATTGATAGAAACGTTTCAAAGTAAAATGTTGCCACTTTACAAATATTCTCAATTAAATTGTATTCAAAGCTCTAAAATATAATCTTCTTACCTTTTGGTACATTTATTATTAATAAAAGGTTTAAAACGCAAGTTGTTTGATCCGTGCTGGATTACAATCCGTAATTTGCTCATTTTCATTATTAATTAAAGGTTTTATTTATTTGTTCATTTATTTATTTATTTTGCTGAAATCATATTAAAATATAAAATTGTTTAATATCAGAAAAATGCAATAATAAGATTACTGGAGCAATAAAATTATGCATAGTAGAGGCAATTTAATTTGCCATTAAATTTTTGGAATATTTGAGCTCATTTAATTAATTCATTTCACATTCCATCAGCTACAAAGCATTTCTTCAACTAAGCGAACAGAAATTTACAACAGTTAAAATTTTTTGTAAAAAAATGTATTAACCATTATTTATTCGTATGGATGATCCGTATAAATCACTTAAATATTCTAAATATGTTCTTAAACATCAATGAATATAATCCTTAATAATATTAAATTTTAAGCATGCTATAATTTCATAAAATTCTTATAGGAAATGAAGCTTAAATTTTGCAAGGTTTATATTAACAATTTGCATATTTATATATTATTTATATCGGTTCGATTCGCACGATTGTGTTTTTTCTTTTAATTATTAAATTCCTTTAATTATTCTCACAATTAAATAAATTTATTTTAAAAAAGGTTTATTAATTATAAATGATATTTTAGATAATTATTTTTTATATTTTAAAAAGTAAAATAATTACCGTAATTATATAAATATCTATATTATATAAATATAATTATTAATAAATAATATTTATTATAATATATATATCATAAAAAATATTAAATGATATTTTTTATAAAAATTGTTACAACTAGTTTTATAATATAAAATAAAACATATTATAAATAAAATATTATATGAATTATCATACTAATACATAAAATATATTATAATAATTATTTATAAAAAGTATTTTATAATTAATATAATAAAAATAATATATATCTTACATTACATATTATTAATTTATTTATTTTATAATTATATAAAATCTTTAATGTCTTTTTTAAATAAATTTATTTAATTGTAAAAAAAAATTAAATGAATTCAAAATTTAAAAAAAAAACCGATCGCGAACCGATTATAATATATTTTTATAACAAATATTATTTATTAATAAATATTATTTATTAATAATTATATTTATAAGGTTTAAATATTTATATAATTACAGTAATTATTTTTCTTTTTAAAATACAAAATATAATTATCTAAAATATCATTTAATATTTAATAAACCTTTTTTTAAATAAATTTATTTAATTTGATGGCAAAGGAAAATGTCGAACACGTGACTTTTCTGTGTTCCAAGTTTGTTGGAGAAAGAATGATCCTAAGACTAACTCTCAAGGGCATTGATATAAATTGGTCTCTAGATTTTCACCAACTTATTTCCATCAAAAGTGATCTTGAAAATTTTGTGAATTTATTGTAAATATTTGTAGTCCTGCATAACTTTTACATTTTCTTTTTTCCTTATGTAATGTGTTTTATACTTACTTCTGTAAACCTCATGTGATACTTTGTGGTGCAGGGTGTTTTCAATAAAAAAGTACGTTTAAATGTTAGTGATTATACATAACGAAGCGTTGCGTGGAACAGTGATGACAAGATATACGATTAAAAAGGCTTTGAGAAACCTTGCTATAAAGGATCTGAAAAGCGCGCATAATTACATTATTTGACAATTTTTGCAATGTTTTTTTACGTCATTTTTTTTTGTTTTGCATAAATTATCTTCACAATTTCGAATTCAATTTTTAAATAAATAAAGTAAAAATAGAAAAACTTTTTAAAACTTTAAATTAAAATGAGTTTTAATTGCCTTTTTTTAAAAAATCCAGTCTGTAGGTATTCTATACAGAATATTTCAAGGATTGGAAATTCATTCAAAAGATTTTAAGACTTTTAAATTAGAAATCTGCATATCAGAAAAGGTTCCCGCAATATTTTCATTTGCTTAAATTAAATTTCATCAAAACAGACTCTTACTAATGGCCTAAATTATTTTAAAAAGCAGTTTATTATTTAAATAGTTTTTTCCTTTTATTTTGATTCAGATATTTTTAATCACAGAATTTCGTTTAAAAAAAACTGTTCTCGCTAAAAATTAACTTACATTTTAGATGCAAGTACATTCTCGGATATCCACATGCATTTTTCAAATTCTTTGTAGCTAAATCTATACCTAGATTTATATAAAGTAAACATTAAGAAGCGATTCTTTTACTTTGAATTTTTTTTAAATAAATTTAAAACTTGATGATTAATTAAGTTGACGAATATCTAGAGATAAGACTTTATAAAGATACATTATGATTTGCGCCTCTGTGTGTGTGTTGTTAAACTTTCCACAATTTATTTGAAGTTAAAATAAAAGTACACAAAAAGGGAAAAAATGGATAAAAGAAGGTTGTGGGAAGTTATGAAAATTTGAGTTATGAAAATCTTGTCCCAAAAATAAGTCACCCTACTTTTTGGACTAGCCTATATATATATATATATATATATATATATATATATTTTTTAGTTAAAACAAGAATTTTAAAAAGCTTAAAAAAACTTTCTTTGATAATGCAATTTTTTTCCCGTAACAAAAATTCCAAATTGTTTTAAAACCCTTTTTAACCCAAATTCTTCATGATTTGAAACGTGAAATCGAAACATTTTTAAATTAAAAATTTCAATTAAAACTGACAATAAAACCAAGAATCAAATGTAATTAGTTGTATGCACATAATGAGTGTAAAGAATTCTGCTTTAAAAGTTCGCTTACCCACTGTTGTTGAAGATGTTTATACAACGTAAAAAAGTATTATGAGAGAAATAATAAAGTCATTTTTTTATTATTTTTACGTCTTATTGACTTTTTAAAATTATTAAGTCTTTCTAGAATATTTAAAAAATGGAATATCAAATCTCTCACACTGTTAAAACTAGTTCTACCTTAATAGAAATGAAAAATATTTTGTTTATTATTAACAATTGCTCGAAAAATAGTTTGAAAAATATGAGTTTTGCTCTAGAAAGCTAGAAGAAAAACCAATTTTTAACACAGTCTTTTTTTCTTTAAAGTTTTCAAAATTTGTAAATAAGGTTACAGGTTTGAAAGGAAATAAAAAAAATTTTTTTACTTTCGGGGAATTTAAAAAGGGGAAAAAAAATGTGAAAGTTTATAAATACAATGTACCTTTATATCAAATTTTAAATCTTTTTTTAAAAATGTCGTTGTCATTCCCCGGGCCCTTAAAAAATTAGTTATTTTTTTTTATATCTTTCATTTAAAGGCCAAAAATCTTTTTTAACGAAGGTAAAAAAATTTTATTGTTTTAAATAAAAAAGGAAATCGGTATTTTGCCATTTCGGACTTCCGTCCAAAAGATAAATGGTTTTTTTTTTTTTTAAAAAAAGGGGGAAAAATTTTTACATTTTTTTTTTTAAATAACAGGACCACACACAAAACACACACAATATATATATATATTAAATTTATTACTAATGTTATCGTGCCAAAAAACCCCCAAACCAAAAGGTTAAATAAAATTAGCTAAAAATTTCTTTGTTTTACATTTTTTTTCATAACGGGATACATTTTAAACATTTAATAATTTTCTAAACTTGCTAACAAGGGTTTTATAAAAAATATATATTTAAAACATTTTTTAAAAAAAAAAATTTTATTTATATGTAAAATTTTTCGGGCACAATCCGCTATCGTATTTGTTTGAAATTGGAAAAGTGGGGGGGGCAAATAACTTGTTTAACCCTTTTTTTTACTTTTTGAAAAATTTAACCCCTTCAATTTATGTGTACAATCGATACCTGATGTCGCTTTCTTTGAAGGTCTCGATAAAATAACTAAAAGACATTTGAGAGTTTACTCTGTCCATACTTCCTCATTGTGCCTCTGAAAATGTAAATGAAAAAATAATGTTCCAAAAAACTGCAATTTTTTACCTTCTTCCCCTATGGAATTGGGAAATCAAGACCCATGTTATTTACAACGCAACTTTTTTCTTCTTTTTCCCAAGTTTAAAATTTTACCAAATTTTTTTTTATAAATTAATTCTTTTGAGCTGCTTCAAACTTTTAATTCTGCATTGTCGAGTTGCGGACTTAAATCCTGGTGCCATCGAAGACTCACCGTGTAGAAAAACTGATGCACGTTAAATCTGTTGAAGTTCAAAGGGCTCCAGTTGGTGTGGTGTGGAAGTTAAGAGAGGGGTGCAAATTCAGATTTCGTCCTCGTTACTTGACCATGGTTCAAAGTTGGGAAGTCCGTCACTAACAGCCCTCGAGTTTTTTCACTCTGCGATGTAAATTAAAATAAAAATTATTTCTACAATGAAAAAAGGGAGAAATGGTTAAGATAAGAATTTATAAAAATTTTAAGGAAATAGATTTTAGCTAGTTTATTTCTACAAAATCTTTTTGGCATTTATTCTCAAAATGTATTTCTGCCACGTTAATTGAATATTTTTAAGCATTTGCTTGTAATAATATTTAAATCAAATTTAATCACGAAAATCATAATTAAATTTTTATATGACAAAATTTTTAAGGCAATCAAATTTATCATATAAAGCGACAATACCAAAAATTATTATTATTTGAAAATAATTGGAGGAAGAGATGAAAATGTGTAGTAAGAAAAAAAAACTTTAATAATAAAGATTTAATGAAATGAATTTTTTCCCAAATTTTTTCTGTATAAAACCCCATACAATTCTGTAGAATAAAAGAGACTCTTTTCCATTGGAAAGATCATGAAGTATAATAACAGAAATTTTTCTCATAAACACATAATAAGAAACCTCAAAGCATTTTCGGGGAAAAATAATGAAGATATCGCATTAAAATGGTAGGGTAAAGTAATAAACATGGTATTTCACTCCTACGTACACAGTGTTTTTTAAAAACGGTACAGAAAAAAAGTCCATTGTTAAAAAAACAAATTTTCCTCACTCAATAATTCATTATCCAAAAATGCATTGATTTGTCTAGTTCTTCGCGTCGAACAAAAGCAATGCTTTAAAAGAGGAGTAATCTTTTCAATGTTGACAACGATTGAAGTTTCAAAGAATACTTTTACCGCAATCACATTAAGGAGACTATAAGTTTGAACTACTCCCATTAAAATAAGCTAGAATGAAAAAGGGGGATGAAAGGCTTAACTCGGGGGTGAGAGAAGAGTCTCTACTCAAAAGCCTTGTTAATGGACAAAGGGAAGAAAGTTTGAAAGCCCGAAAGGAAATGGAGAGAGGCATGGGGGAGGGGTTCCTTCGCAACAATAAAAGAAATTGAAACCGCTTTATTGGAATGGAACTTACACGATAATGAGTAAAGCCCACCAAATGGTTCAATATGATCGCGAGATCCCCTATTTTCAATCCAAAAGAGAGGTAAGGGACGATTGGGGTTGAGAGAGAGGGAGAGGAAAAACGAAGGGAAAAAGGGAAAAAAGACAAAAAAGGAAAGGGAAAAAAATGAGACGAAAGATTAGGCAACTTGATACAAGAGAAATAGCATGGATTCGAGAAGTCTATCAAGAAAAGGGGATTTGACGTATCCATTCGCGGTGCACTATTTTCCGAAGCGGAGTAATCCCTTTTGCTCAGCTGAATGACCACGCTGCGAAGGAAAGACATTCTGATTATCATCACAGATAGCTTATAGTAGTTGTTGAGGCTTTTTAGTTATTTTTTTATTACCTTTTGCCTTCCTCGAATTCTACTTTTTTAGGTAGTTGGGTTGGATTTTTTCTTTTCTTTTGTAGGTTTAATCAGATATATATAAAAGTTTTTAGAGTATTTTATTCTTCCTCCTTTTTTTTATTTCTCCGAATGCGAAATCATAAAAAAAAGTTCTTTTTCCCTTCCTTCTCCTGTTTATGGAGAAGTTTTTAAATCTGTAGTATCCGTGGACAGAGAAAAAGAAACTAGAGGGGAAAAAAGTACTTTGTTCATCAAATTTTTTTCTTCCTCCCGACGTTGTGGGGCTGACTCCATTGAGAAGAAATTCAAATGAAGCTTCCCCCGACTTCTTTCTTTATTCTCTGCGACCTTCCTTTTCTAAAGTTCCTGGAATTCAATCGAGCAGAAAACAAATCTCTAAATATCATCAAAGAAAAGGCTTTCTACCAATTTTTTCCTTGAACAAGAAGATGCACAAAATGTAAATATATTGAAAATATTGAATTTCTTACGCGCTATCTATGATGAAAGAGAGGTTATGCATCCGTAAGAGAAGAGATCAGAGAGACAGTTGGGTAAAAATAAGCAATACAATGCGACGAGTAGTTTTAACAAATCCACTTTTTCTGCTTATTGTTTCAGACAAAGAAAGCATAAAACCTATTGCACAACAAATAATGGATTAAAAACGGGAAAAGTTTTGAATCTAGTCTGGTACTTTAGCTTAGTGTATTTCACAGTCGAAAATGTTTTTTTTATTAAAAAGGGAAGGAATAATTTGATGTAATCATTGTAAAAACATCAAGCTAATTTAATTGCAATTTTTTAAAAATAATTTCTTAAATTTCAGGAAAGGTTAGCATTATACCACTTTATTTTGAATTATACATTTTTACTTATTTAAATATAAATCGTTAATTATAATTAATTAAAAAGTGTGTAAATACTTAAA